>JASCZI010060522.1:61105-77622 GCA_036250425.1 Stylosanthes scabra
AATGAAAACGAAGATCAAATCAAAGAACGTACCTCACGTAAAAAACGCAGAAAACGAAACAAAGGAATGATGCAGAACAAGAACGTTGCAGGAAATGTTGATGAACGACAAAGAAAAGAAGAATCACCAATTCAGGAAGACGAAATCGAAATCGTTGATGAAATCAAAAGATGAACGAAGCTGAGAAAAGAGAGAACAAATGAAAAATGGAAAACGGAAATTGGTGAAAAACAAATGTATAGTTGTTATATCGTTATATTGTTATAATAAGGAAGCAGAGGCGCGTGAAGTATTTTGCTTGGTTGAGCACTTGATTCATAAAACCACTTGTTCACCAAGAATTATTGTTTCAGAAATTCTTAATTGTGTAGTATAAAATATTCTATTTTTAACATTTTAGATGTTTTCCTAATTTTTTAATTAAAAAATATTCGTTATTTATAGTTTTTCTTTAGAAAAACACAGCTTAGGAAATAGGTGGTTTTTTGGTATTTATTTATTTGAAAACAATCTTTTGAGAACACTGAACAATAATATGTGTTTGTGGGCTTAACAATGAAAGAAATTAAAGCCGTTAGACTTTAGAAACTTTTATAAGAGACAGAGATGTATGTGATTGCGCTTTATTTTTTATATGAACAATAAATAAAGAAAAAATATTATGTAGTAACTAAAAATTAAAGTTCATCATGATCAATACTAAAAAATATAAGTTGAATAAATCAGTTTCAATTCCTCGCAACTACCATTAATAATTGCTTAATAATATAGATTATACATACACACATATATATGTCATGAATAAAAAATATAGTTACCCTTAGTATATCAGCAGGAATATGATTATTTACTCGTATGAAAGTGTTAGGGTTTTTCCTTTTTTAGTGATTGAAAGTGTTATCTGATCTCATCAAGCAAGAATTACTGACTAATCTGGCTTGAAGTTCGTGATCACTTCTTTCAACGTGGTTATATAGTAGTTTTGTTATTATTTACACACCAAAAGTGAAAAAAAACTACTACAAGGAATGAAAAAATCTAATTAGGGTTTACACCACTGACCAGACTAACTCATAAATGTTGGCGAAAAACTATTTCAAAAAATATTTATTAAGCTAAAAGACCATGCTACTAGACGCTGCACATGTATTATAAGCTCATGTTAATCAAAATATGTTCACTATGGTATTTATAATAAGAATGAAACAATAATATTCTGTGTTTCACATCTTAAGCTAATTTTTAACGTTGAATTGGTCATTGTGTGCATGGTGAATAATAAATTGAATGAAAAATATGATGAAGATGGAATGAAAATAAGATAAATGTGTGAAAATTTGTAAAAGAGAATTGAAAAAGAAATGATTAATTGATCTATTGAGTGTACACTACTATATATTCTAATATTTATTCAACTTATTCGTTACAATAACTAATAAATATATACTATGATATGTATATACTTTAATTATTTTTTTTTTTTACTTTTTCACTAACAAGAATAAACTCAATTTTACTGATGATTCTCCTACTTTTTATTTCAAGAACCAAACTACTCAACATGCATGGTTACATATATGGTTACATATATTAATACTAATTATTAGTATGCAAATAAAGCAGGCAATGATAGGTTGAGAGACCAAAGTCCAAAAGGCACTTATTAGCTAGAATGTGTGAAAGCAAAACATAGATATATGGCTCCCAACAAACACGTCCTACACCACAAACACACGCATATGTATGTATGTGAATACAAAGAAAGGTATACACAAAGCAGAAAGAACCAAAGATTTTATTTATTTTACCAACATAAATAATAAATCAGTCAATTATATAAAATATGTATGTTGATTTTTAACGTGCACTTAGAATTTTGTTTATTTAATTTTTTAAAATAAATAGTTCTCATAATCTCTAATAAATGAACAATGTCATGTAACTTCAAAATTTTGAATTTATTTTTGAAATATCATTTAACCACAATCTCCTACACGTACTCTTTGACTCTTTCAATTGAGTTGATTACAATTGGTTTGAAGTCTTCGCTTTGCTAATCATTGAATAAACGACATCTCTTTTAGAAAAATCCACATTATATACCTCTATATATGCTTAGTAATGTGAATTGTAAACAGGCCGCGAGCAAAAGTAATGTAGATTTAAAACAAGGTTATGTAAATTGTGTAACACGTGACTTCATTTGAGAAAACATGGAGAACCAACTAAACAATATATATTGCCTATTTAAAATAAATAGAATAATATAATATAGTCTATTAATAGGACATTTTAATTCTTATTAAATCAGTCTCATTTTTATGTTGTTAGACAAATTAATCTTTATATTAAATTTTGATAAAAAAAAAGTCAGATAAATAAGTCCTTATAATTTTTAAAATTCACATATTAATCTTTTTTTATATACAAATAATCTAATATTAGGACTAATTTGTTTAATAAAAATTTAAAAACTGATTTAGTAATTAAAATTTATTAAGTATTAAGGTGTTCTACTAAAAATTTTCTAATTAAAAACTAATTTAGATATTACTCAATGAATATTTTGTCCAACAACGTTCCTGTCCTCATATTTCCAATTTTTCATGTAATACTTATTAAGTGTTTTTTTAGTCTCCGCATACAATATATTAAACAAAATGATATATATATTATTAAAAAAAACTATATGTACACTAAATTAATTATTAAAATCAGTCATAATATATTTTAAATTTGAAAAAAAAAAAAGTTAAATTCTTAAATCCTTCATTTACTCTCTTTTGTCCCTTTCAAAACCACCTCTTTCTTTCCTTTAATTTACAACTCCCGAACATAGTCTTCATGCAAAAATACTACTAAAGTGATATATATTATGAATGAACCAATGAACGAATTGGAGCCACGACATTTGAAGAAACTATGTTCTGAACTTAAATTGCGGCATCAAGTCTTTGAAAGGATAGCCCACAGGCCACAAATGTGGATATATCTTTTGTGCATGAATTTCCAACAGTGATGAAAACCTTCAATATTCACGTGTCATGCACTCGGTATAACGTCCTTATATATATGCATTCATATTAACTCCAATTCTACATCATTCACCACCATAAACTCATACAAACATAATCCAATCCATATACTAATTAATTGCATCTCCTTTAAACCATGCCACCAATTAAGTCACAAAACATTATTGCCCTAATAATATTCCTTTGTGTCTTCATAGTAAAAGTGTCTTCATCAAGTGAAGCAAATGCACTCTTGAAATGGAAGACCAGCCTTAGCAACAAAAGCCAAGTTATGTTGTCATCTTGGAAGAACGGCACAAGTCCATGCACATGGAAAGGAATTCAATGTCACAAATCAAAATCCACCATCACAAGCATCAATCTTGAAAACTTTGGAATCAAAGGTACACTCCACAATCTTACCTTCTCTTCATTCCCCAACCTCCACAACCTTAACATCTATGGAAACTCATTCTATGGAACCATTCCCTCACACATTGGTAACATGTCAAAAGTGATCAACACTTTGAACTTCTCTCTAAATAATTTTGAGGGTTCCATCCCTAAAGAATTGTGGACATTGAGGAGTTTACAAAAGCTTGATCTTTCTTTGTGTTATGATCTAAGTGGACCAATCCCTTCTTCCATTGCAAATTTGGCCAACTTAACATATCTAGACTTAGGAGAAAACAATCTTTCTAGCCACATTCCTGCTGAGATTAGGAAGCTGAGAAACCTTTGGTTTCTTGGTATTGCTTACAGTAATCTTTTTGGTTCCATTCCCCCTGAAATTGGAATGTTAAAGAATCTTGAGTATCTTGATTTGTCAGGAAATGCTCTCTCTGGTAATATCCCTTCTACAATTAGTAACATGAGAATTTTGCAGCAACTTTGTATTTCTAATAACACCCTCTCTGGCACAATCCCTACCTCAATTTGGAGCATGTCTAACTTGACATTGCTATGGCTTGATAGCAACCAACTTTCTGGATCCGTTCCTGCATCCATAGGAAACTTGTTCAATCTCAATTCACTTCGATTCGATTCGAATCGCCTCACCGGATCCATTCCTTCCACGATTGGAAAACTGACAAATCTCGTTGAGATCTTTCTTCGCTCTAACAATTTCTCAGGACACATTCCTGCTTCTGTTGGTAATTTGATCAACTTGGAAACCTTAAGTCTCCAAGAAAACAACCTCTCTGGATCTATTCCTGACACAATTGGAAACTTGAAAAGGCTCTCCATTCTTGAACTTTCCTTTAACAAACTCACTGGAGCCATTCCACAGACAATCAATAACATTACCAACATGGTTTACTTTCTAGTAGCCTCAAATAATCTCACTGGTCAATTGCCACCTCAAATTTGCTTAGGTGGTTCATTGAGTTACTTCAATGCTGATCACAACCATTTTACTGGTCCAGTCCCAAGTACCTTAAAGAAGTGCTCTAGTCTTGTTAGAATAACATTAGAGCACAACCATTTGGAAGGAGACATAACACAAGACTTTGGCATTTATCCTAATTTGGTGCATATTGACCTGAGTGACAACAAATTTTCTGGTCAAATTTCACCAAATTGGGGAAAGAGCCATAATCTTCAGAACTTGTTGATGTCTAACAATAATATCTCCGGTGCTATACCAATACAAATTGTGGAGGCTACCAAGCTAGGCAGACTTCGTCTTTCGTCCAATCAACTGAGTGGAAAGATTCCATCACAGATAGGATCATTGCATGATCTCCAAATCTTGCACCTAGCAGGAAATAAATTGAGTGGGAACATACCAAGACAAGTTGTGCAGTTACCTAACTTGTTGGAGTTGAATTTGAGCAACAACAAATTAGAGGGAAGCATCCCCTCTGATTTTCAATCAATGCAACCACTTTACTCTCTTGATCTTAGCTGCAATTTGTTGAATGGACCAATACCAGAAGTGCTTGGAGAGTTGAAGCAGTTGCGATCATTGAACCTCTCACACAATGATCTCTCTGGCAATATTCCATCTAGTTTTGATGGCATGTCAAGCTTGATTTCTATCAACATATCAGACAATCAACTAGAAGGCCCTCTACCAAACAATAAAGCCTTTCTTACTGCTTCAATTGAATCATTGAAAAATAACAAAGGCTTGTGTGGTGATGTCAATGGCTTAGTGCCATGCCCAAGCAGAAGTCCTAGCCACAAAAGTTACAAGGTCATGTTATTGGTATTACTTCTTGTCTTTGTAGTACTTGTGCTTTGTGTGGTGGTTGTTTCAGTATATGTTCTTTGTAGAAAAGCCAGAAAGAAAACTGCCCCAAATCAAGAAACGCAGGCCAAAGAACTATTTTCCATATGGAGCCATGATGGGAAAATGGCATTTGAAACTATCATTGAAGCTACCAACAATTTTGATGAGGAATATCTCATTGGAATTGGAGGGCAAGGATCTGTTTACAGGGCTGAGTTGCCTTCAGGTATGGTTGTTGCTGTCAAGAAGCTTCACACAGAAACATCCAACTTGAAAGCATTTGAAAACGAGATCAAAGCATTGACAAAGATCAGGCACCGAAACATCATGAAGCTATATGGTTTTTGCCAGCACACGCGGTTCTCATTTCTGGTTTACAAGTTCTTGGAAGGAGGAAGCTTGGATCAAGTGCTGAGAGATGAAACACATGCAACTTTGTTTGATTGGAGAAAGAGGGTGAATGTGGTTAAAGGAGTAGCGAATGCATTGTCATACATGCATCATGATTGCGTACCCCCTATTGTTCATCGCGACATATCAAGCAAGAACATTCTTTTGGACTCAGAATATGAAGCTCATGTGTCTGATTTTGGAACAGCTAAGTTCTTGAAACCTGGATCAAATTGGACCACGCTTGCAGTCACCTTTGGCTATGCGGCTCCAGGTAACTAATTAAGACTATTTATAAATTAATTTACCATATATATACGTTCATTTATTATTATTAACATGAGTTTGAATTATTAAATGCAGAACTAGCACAGACTATGGAAGTGACAGAGAAATGTGATGTATATAGCTTTGGAGTGCTTTGTTTGGAGATTCTTATGGGAAAGCATCCAGCGGATCTGATAAGTTCATTGTTGTCACCATCAACAGCAGTAATGAGTTGCAATTTGTTATTGGTTGAAGTGATAGATAAGAGGGCTCCAAATCCAGAGGAGTCAGATGTTGGTGATATAATGTTGATAATGAAGTTGGCAATGAATTGCATGAGCCACAATCCAGAATGTCGACCAAGCATGCATCAAGTCTCCAAAGAGCTTATCATGGGAAAATTACCTTTTGCTAATCACCAATTTCCTATGATCACAATTGCACAACTCAACCAAGAATGCCAAACTCCACTTATGTGATTCATCTCATCAACCATCATCCCTTTCCTTTTTTTTTTTTTTTAATTAGATTTGTGTGTTTTGTTAAAAGATAAGTGTGTATGGATTGTTGTGCCTCCCAAAGGAACTAGGTAAGTTTGTTTGTGTGGGAATGCATGAATAATAATAGAGTCATATGTTGCAAAGTAGATGAATTAGTCCAATAACAATAAAAGCTTACTTTCGTAATCTAGTATGGTAATAACACTTTGGATATTTGAAAATTAATTTAAGACAAAAAATTGATGAGAAAGAACGTGGCGTTCCATTGAGTACGTGACAATGCATGTGATCAACAGCTATTTTGGAGGTCTCTCTGACGGTCGTTTCCAGGACGACTAATCATAACTAATAAATAAACTACTCCACAAAAACAGCAAGAACTAGGATCAATATGCCAAATGCCAATCATAATCATACTTACTACTTGGATCGTTTTTTTTTTTTTTATATATATACTACATAAAAAGTAGTTATAATTTAATACTTAAAAGTTCATTTAAAAAAAAAAAAGAGTAATGTAAAAGAACTAAATTTAACTCTTCACCAATTACTTTTACAAAATTATGTCAATGATAAATATAAATGAAATAAAAAGATGAAAAAGATTTTAAAAAGTATTAAATACAATCACTAGCTCACTACCTTATCCTCTTTACAATAATATAAAATGATAGATAATAGAAGCTAAATGACATAGATGATTATAATTATTATATAAATATAAACTATCCTACGAAACCAACATCATAGAGCCAATAAGTTTAGTTAGAATTTATCATTCAAAAATAATGATCAAAGTTATCATTCAAAACAGAATATAATTATCATCTGTAACCCTAAATTCTAAATCAGCACCAACATAATTATCATCCAAAACAGATTCAAGTTATCATTCAAAACAAAATACAATAAGTATCATCAGTAACCTCACCACCACTACCATCATCAGCAACCGCACCACCACCACAACAACAACAAACAACACCACCTCACCACCATCACCACCACAACAACAATAACAATAACAACAACACCATAACCGGAAGAAGAAGAAGAAGAGGCGACGGTGACAGTACTAGAGGCTAACTTGCTGGAGAACGATAACGACGACGGTGGTGGCATTGTCCACGAGTGAGAGGTTCGTCGGCATTGATTAAAGCCTTTACGCCTTCCATCTTTGTCGGATCTGCCTCAGGTCTGACCCTTTCTTTCATGGCTGAAGCTTGAAAAAAATGGAAGGCTTGATGGAAGAAGAAGAAGGAGGAGAATAAAAAGAAGAGGAAGAGAAGGCGGTGGCGGTGACAGGCGGTGGAAGAAGAAGAAGAGGAGGAGGCGGCAGCGACGATGACATGGATGGCAATGGCAATGGAGCAAAGAGAGAAGGGGCTTTTGGGTTAGGGTTTCACTCTTTGGCTCATGTGCTCAATGGGTTCTAAAACCTTGTGTGTTCCCCATGCCTTTTCTATAAACTAGTTTCGATGTTCGAATTGTATTATTTATGTAGTTTATTTGCATAGTTATTATTATTATTAACTTACGTTCAATGAAGAATTTTCATAAAACCTTAGTTTAGAACTAAATGATTTATAGTTTAGATAATTTTATTATTTTATATTTTTTAACAGTTTAAAAAAATAAAATATTATATATGTATTCAATTATTACAATAATTCATTCAACTATTACATTTTATATGTTAAAATAATAAGACACAATTCTATTTTAATTTAAATTAATTTATCAATTTTAAAATTTTTATGTATCAAAATTTAAAATTTATTATTTTTAATTTTTAATTTCTCTTGTTTTCATTGACTGACACTTGTCAAGTAATTATGCTAGACAGTTGTCAATGTTAAGATAATAAATAAAAGATTGAGCAACTAAAATACTTATATAAACATCTAGGGTAATGCTCTCGCTTTGCGCGAGATTTTAAAATTTTTATATATCAAAATTCAAAATTTATTATTTTTAATTTTTTATTTCTCTTGTATTCATTGTCTGACACTTGACAAGTAATTATCCTAGACACTTTGCAATGTTAAAAATATAAATAATAGATTGAGCAATACTTATATAAACATCTAAGGTAATACTCTTACTTTGTGCGAGACTTCATTTTATTTTAATTTAAATTAATTTATCGATTTTAAAATATTTATATATCAAAATTTAAAATATATTATTTTAAATTTTTAGTTTCGCTTGTTTTCATTGCCTGACACTTGTCAAGTCGTGAGACTCCATTTTATTTTAATTTAAATTAATTTATCGATTTTAAAATATCTATATATTCCAATTCAAAATTTTTATTTTAAATTTTTAGTTTTTCTTGTTTTTATTGCCTGTCACTTGTCAAGTAATTATGTTAAACATTTGTAAACTATTAGTGCTCGCATTTTATAAAAGGAGTATTGTTTTTTGCAACTTTAATGTGTCATTGTCATGCATATAAATTAAACATTTGTTAATCAAATAAAACATCATTTGTTAAACAATTAACCATTCACTGATCTCTTTTTATATATGGAAAGATAATAGTATGGGAACACTATGGAAAAAAATGAAGGAAAAAAAAATTAAAGTGTGAGGATTAGTATGAAAAGATAACAATTTATTGCGAATATATTATGCATTTTATATATATCTATAACAATATATAATGGGAAAATATGAGGTTTGATATCCAAATTTCACTTTCAATAATACCCCTTTACATTTTTCACTTTCCATAAACTTCTTCGCTACACTTCACAATAACCTCTCTCAGTTAATTTTTCACTTATCTACGTTCTCTTATTTTATTTTTAATTTTTTAACCTTAACGGCTTTTTCTCTACAAATAATTTCCTGAAGAAACTTATTTACGATCTTAGTAAAAGGAATCTATTTAGCAAAAAAAATCAATAGGAGACTTATACACAAAATTATCATACTTGACTTCTATCTTTCTCTTTTTTTTTAAATTTTTCTTTATATTTTTTTATATTGTAAATATTTTAATTGTGATTTAGATTTTTATTTTTGATAGAAAAATAAATAATTAATACATATTCAAATAAAAAATATTACATGTTAAAAAAATTAGTTCTATTGACCTGACTGAAAAATAAATTTGTAGAAAAATTAAAAATAAATAATAATTTTGTATACTCTACTATTAAACATGCATACATTGTGTACTCTACTAGCAAAGTGAATTTTGGTATCCAAAATTAACTTCCAGTATTACCCTCAGTTAACTCATTATTATATCACACTATGTTTCCGTAATCTTCTCCACTACTCTTCAGAATAACTCCACTTATTTAATCACTCAACTACTCTATTCTCCATTCATCTAATACATTATTTCATTAATTTGCCTATCAACAACTGTTTAAAATAGCAAAAGAAACAATCTCAACACAATCAACTAAAATTACAAGATTAATTTGAGAAAAAACATTAAATCAAAACAATTCACACAAACTTTTAACAGAGGCTCTAGCCTCAACATAAATATCAATGACATAAACACCATAAATATCAATGACACAAACCGTAAGAAAGAGGCTCCGCAAGAGGCTCCGCCTCAATATAAACATCAATGATACAAACAGTAAAAAAATGCTCAGTCTCAACACAAACACAAACATGATCAAAAAAGAAACAATCTTCAAAAGATAACCTCATCTTTTATTAATATTAAAACTTTTAAATTAACATAAAGATAATTTAATAAAGGTTGAGAAAGTAAATTTATCAAAGCAGATGAATAAGAAGAGTATATTTAAGACAAAAAATTGAGAAAAAAATACTAAAATAAGATGCGTAAGTTATAAAAAAAAATGAGAAAGAGTGAATCTCTTTAAATAATTTTATAATTCTTTTAATATTAAGTTAAAACTTGGATCGATATAAAAAGTATTTATTTGTTAGCGAAATATTTAATTGGCATAAGATACTGATTATTTTATTAAACATAACATTAACAAAGTTTAATATTCTGTTCAAAAATAATATGCAGTAATCATACACAACCAAGTAATTTTGCCAACCAAGTCCAATAAGCTCTAAACACTCACACACGCGTTTTCCATTTTTATTAGTGTAGTTTTTTTTTCTTCTCCTCAGCACCTTAAGAAGAAGACGACGACGACGATGACAGCAACAACAACAGCGATAACAACGATGACAATAGCAATGACGATGACGACAAGAAAGAGAAGAAGAACGATGAAGACGATCATGATAGCATTGACAATAGAGAAGAAGAAGAAGAAAAAGAAGGATAAATCATTGAAGAAGGAAAAATAAAAATAATAAGTGAGGAAGAAGAATAAGGAGGAAGAAAATGCACAAAATAGAGGAGGAGGAGGACAAGATGATGATAATGAAAAAGAGAAGAAGAAGAAATCTGTTTCTCCTTTTAAATTTGTTTATATTTTTCAAAGAAATTCGGTTCTATTTTTTCAACGAAATGCAATTTATTTTTTAGTAAAGTCTGATTTATTTTTCAATGATTAACAAAATTGATTCTTTTTGTTGAAAAAAACAACAAAGGATGAGGAAGAAGAAGAATGAGAAGGACGAGAAGGAAATTCACTTCTTTTCTTTATAAAATCTATTTCTTTTTTGGAAAAAGCAACGGATGAGGAGAAAGAAAAATAACATAGCGGAAGAGAAGAAGAAAAAGGCGATGATAAAAATTGATAGAGTGAATAATATATTCCTAAAAATTATCATAATTATCAACCGCGCTAGTATTATATAATTATGTATTTTAACTTAACTTAGTGATAGAAAATTGGTCTTTATACCTTAAGTCATGACATTATAGAAAATAATTTTTCAAACAGTCACAATTAAGTAAATTAATCATTTATTCAATATTAAATTCATAACTTTTATCACATATGCATCTTATTAATTTAAATTAATAATGATAAAAAAAATTATTTTAACTAATCTTTTTACTTTAAAAAGTTTAATCCAGAATAAAGTTACGAAACATAGTATAAGACGTGTAATGTGACATACTAGTGGTCCGCTATTAAACAAACACACCATAATTTATTTGTGGTTCTCTATTACACAACCATGCATGCCTTAATCTATCTAAATATTTTTTTTTTAAAAATAATTAATAAATAAATTAAATCCCTCAATGTTCATTATTCAACATAGCTTCAAAGATAGAGGAAGCAGAAAGCACACCCCCAAAATGGCTTTTGAAATTGTAAAGCAAATAGTGGAAATGAAATCACTTATGTTCATCAATTCCAAGTGCTACCTTGTACATATTATGTACCTGTATATGCTAATTCTTCTACTTCACTATTCATCATCTGCTTCCATTGACATCACTCCAACTAACTCTGACTCATCTTCTTCTAATTCATTTCAGGTTTAGATTTTTATATGCTTACCTTCCATTATTATGCCTAATCATTTATCTATATATGTTATTTGATAGTGGACTATATATATTATGATATATGTATGAATAAGGGATTTCAATTGAGGCCTTTCAGTTTTTTTCTGATTCTTAATTCACAGTGTGAAGCTTCAGCAAATGATGGAGTAAATCGAGGTGTTGGGAACACCCTTGTTGGTGAGGAATATCCAAGTAATGTTGAAAGCAATTTTGGACAATACTTCAGAATTCCATCAATTATTAGCATTTTTGGCTTTTTTTTCTTTTTCTTTTCTTATTATTATTAGTTGTTGACTTGTTTCTATATATCAGGTTTTCCTATGTACTATGGCACAACCTCTGTTAAAAGAAGTAACTTCCCCACTGATTTCATGTTTGGCACAGCAACCTCTTCATATCAGGTTTGACTTTTTTTTTTTCCTTTGATTATGTTAATCCATCTACTTAATTAGCATGTTCATTATTTGATATACTATTAATGTTAATCTAATATGCAACCTTGGTGTATATATGGTTATGTAAAGCATGAGGGTGCAGTGAATGAAGGTGGCCGAAGTCCAAGTATATGGGACACTTACATTGAGAAATACCCAGGTACCTTAACATTACTCTTTCCATTGAGGGTGGTAGCAAAAACTAAATTTATTATTTTATTTTTTAATTTGGGTGGCAGAAAGAATAAAAGATCGTAGTAATGGTGCTGTTGCTGCTGATACATACCATCATTTCAAGGTACACATTGTTGCCTTTAGTTTGAACACATCCAATGTTTTAAACTGAATTTGCGAACGAGATATAGATTAGGGATAGGTCCGTATTCATATGAAGACAGTGGAGATGATAGTCCAGAACTGTTAGATTGAGTGATATACTTGACTAAATTGCTTAATATAACACGTATTTATCTCTTAGCTATTAATTTCATGTGAAATCGAGTAGCTTTGCCACCTTACGGATTTTGTGATTCTTCGAATTGCAACCATTGCAATGTTAGATCTTTATTTGCAACCTAAAAATCAGTATCTTAGTCACTAAGCATAATTTTTTTCTTATTAGGAAGATGTGAATATAATGAAGGACATAGGATTCAATGCATATAGGTTCTCAATCTCATGGAGCAGAATACTACCAGGTAAGAATATTATATGCTTAAACTCTTGAAATTTTGATGTCATATGAAGTTTGATTACCATTTAATTTATAGTCTTAATCTTATGATTAGCAAGTAATTGAGTGCTTGCTAATAGTATTATGATCATTAGGTGGAAACTTGACCGGAGGAATGAATAAAGAAGGCATCCAATATTACAACAACCTCATCAATGAGCTTCTTTCAAATGGTTTGAAATTCATAATCTCCTCTTCTTTTTTTTTCCATTAAAATTCATCAATTTTGTGATTTATGTTAAGATTTTAGTGAATTTTCTGTCAGGAATACAGCCATTTGTAACTATTTTCCATTGGGATTTGCCTCAGAGCCTTGAAGATGCATATGGTGGCTTTTTGAGTCCACACATTGTGTAAGGATAATCTTACATAAACCAGCTAAACCATTAATCTTACATAATTTGGAAAAGCCTTTGATTTGATGTGGTTAATTATACCTTAATGGTAGGGATGATTTTAAGGATTATGCAGAGGTATGCTTTAAGGAATTTGGGGACAGAGTGAAACATTGGATCACATTGAATGGGCCATCAATTTTGTCTCTTTTGGGGTATGCTCATATTTTGAAAGCCCCTGGAAGATGCTCAAGCTGGTTACCCTTCAATTGCTCAGGTGGAGATTCAGCCACTGAGCCTTACCTTGTGGCTCACCACCAGCTTCTTGCCCATGCTGCTGCTGTCAACCTTTACAGGGAAAAATACCAAGTAAATTCTTAACTTCATCAATTTCTCATGAAGCCTTTAGCCAAGATCATGTTACATCATGCCAAATACCAAGTAAATTCTCATATATTTAAGGCATCAAGTTGGTGTGTAATATCTTAATGCTTAAATTTGATGATTTTTATCAGAAATCTCAAAAGGGTCAAATTGGGATTGCTCAGAGTTTTGATTGGGCTATACCTCTTTCCCATTCTGCTGCTGATATTGATGCAACATCTAGATTACTGGCTTTCAGGATAGGATGGTAATTTGCTCTTTTTTTTTAGCTATGACCAATGTCAAATGAATTCAGTTGACTGACATTGTTGTCACAATTTCTATTCTTTAAGGTTCATGGAACCAATGACTTATGGTTCATACCCTGCTGAAATGGTTAACAAATTGGGAGATAGATTGCCAAGATTTTCTCAAGAGCAATCTAAAATGGTCCAAAATTCATATGATTTTATTGGTATCAACTATTATACCACATATTATGTGACAGATGCTGAATGTCAAGTTGAAAATCAAACAATCTTCACAGACTCTTGCACTGAGTCAACTAGTAAGCTAACTAGCTTTAATCAAGCTTATAAATTTTTTTTTTCCTTCTAATTTTGAAACATTTAAAAATGTTGCATCAGATGAGCGAAATGGGATTCCTATTGGTCCAAAGGTATGTACTATGATAATTTCAATGTTATTGATTTGATGGTTATAAGCTTTTATTTGATTTTATGTTTTCCCATTTCTTAAACATTATTATTTAGAAGAGCACCCTAATTTAGATCATTTCAATTTGTAGGGTGCCTCACATTGGATCTACCTATACCCACAAGGAATTGAGGAACTACTAACATACTTGAATAACAAGTACAACAATCCAATTATATACATAACCGAGAATGGTATATTATTATTATTAGTAGTTTAAGTTTGATGTAAATACATTCGTTTATTGTTAAAAGAAATTATTTTTGCTAACATATATAGTAATACGTAATTAGATATACTATCGTCGGTATATTAAAATTAAATTCTATTATTATTATTGATGTTGTTATACTTCACCTTATTTAAACCTAAAGGATATCCCGGGGCTAATGATGGAAAAGTGTCACTTGAAGACAAAGAAAGAATAGATTGTCACATTCAACATCTTTACTACATTCGGAGTGCCATGAGGTATGGATCACTAAAATTTTCAAATTGCTAAGATGTTTATATATTATAATTATTATTGGTAATAATTAACATGTATATTCTTTTTTGCAAATAATTACTGCAGGAATAATGATGTAAAAGTGAAGGGCTACTTTGCATGGTCATTGTTGGACAATTTTGAATGGACAGATGGATACACTGTTCGATTTGGACTCCTTTATGTTGATTACAACAATGGATTAAAAAGATATCCAAAATCTTCAGCCAAATGGTTTAAGACTTTTCTCCATCAACAACAACTACAATCCCTCTGAACAAAAACCAACAAACATATGCTTCTCCTTACTCTAAATTTACTATTTATCTTCTTCTTCTTTTTCTTTTTTTTTTTTAAATGTTGAGATGGTTAGACTATTAATTATTCCCAAGATATAATTAAAATTTAAAAAGAAATATGTCTTCTTCTTCTTTTTTTTTTACATATAGATGAACTACATATAATTTTACTCATAAGTTTTCATTATTTTTTTATTATTATTTTAGCTGCAAGTAATTTTTTTTTTTGGTAATGCTATTTGAACAAGTGGTTTTGGCCAATCAAGTGCAACCAAGTAGTTTATTTTTATGCTAAATAAAATATTATCTCGGTGTCCAATAGTATAAAAAAAATATACTTAAATAAAGTTCTATTTGACACCGAAATTATCTTTTATTTAGTATAGAAATAAATCACTTGATTGTATTTGGTTGACGAAAACCACTTGTTCACGTAGAATTATTATTTTTTTTTTTTACATAAAAGTATGTCAACACAATAAAGATGCCAAACAAACTCGTAGCAAAAAATCCTCTATTTTTTAATCCAACAAATACACAAATAAAATAAAATAAATTAAAGTGAGTGAGTGAGTGATATGGCAAAAACCATGAAAGTCAAATTAAAAACCAATACACTAGTCCGATTAAGAAGTGAGTAGCCGAACGCTGAAAACAACGTAACATACATATTCATGTACCAGAAAAAGAGATAAAGAACATTCAAAGCAGCCGCAAAATGAAACAAGATATATAGATATGTTATTATTAATTATTAATTTATTATGATACTACATATTTTTAGGTGCGTTCATGCCCCTGATCTTTATTGGTCCAATCTGGAACAAGGAACTGTGAATTGAAAGAACAAGTTGGTGCATGATTCTTTGAAACAAAAATAAGTACTACATTCATTTCCAAATAAAATAAAATACACACCCCACATGCAAATTGTATGCTAAGCCAAAACAAGCCTACAATTCATACTTGGCATTTATTTA
The DNA here is from genome assembly GCA_036250425.1 of Stylosanthes scabra. Taxonomy (NCBI): domain Eukaryota; kingdom Viridiplantae; phylum Streptophyta; class Magnoliopsida; order Fabales; family Fabaceae; genus Stylosanthes; species Stylosanthes scabra. Next base: position 77,283 of record JASCZI010060522.1, read on the forward strand.
AACCATATATATAGTACAATAATAATCTCCTAATATACTTATATAACTATATAAAGCCGTCAAATTTAAGCTTGGATATTATATATATATATAATATAGAATAATGCTATGAAACTAACTAACGTAAGGGAGTCAATAACTAAGTTATCATCCAAAATTTATTTGAGTTATCATTCGTAACTTATATATCCAAGATTAAGTTATCATCCAAAATTTAGATGAATTATCATCCATAACCATGTGTTGATTCTCTATTGGTCATAATGTATTGACTCTCTAGTTTTATATATATATATATATATATATATATATATATATATATATATATTATTATATTTTT
>JASCZI010060522.1:98035-111837 GCA_036250425.1 Stylosanthes scabra
ATTGATACTCGAAATTCTTAGTTATCAAATACTTCAAGTTTTTCATTCGATCTGATTAGAAGAATTAATTAGTAGTGATTGCTTAGTCCTTTAATCCTCGAGGGATTGATACCCACTTCACCGTGGTATTACTTGATACGATTCGGTATACTTGCTGAGATCTAGGGTTTACAAAACACCACATCACCAAGTCATATCTCGAAAAATGTCAAAGGTGCCAAGAGTACTCGAAGCTGCAGAAAGTACCCGCAATAGAACTGTCGACCTTCACAGCTCCCTGGTCGTTCGACAAATGGGGGATCGACCTCCTCGGGCCTTTCCCAAAAGCCCCAGGCCAAGTAAAGTATTTGATCGTAGCAATCGACTACTTCACAAAGTGGGTGGAAGCTGAAACCCTAGCATCAATCACCACGAGCCAATGCAAGAAGTTCGTTTGGAACAACATCATCACCAGGTTCGGAATCCCAAGAGTCATAACATCCGACAATGGGAAACAATTCACGGATAGAAAGTTCAGAGAATTCCTAGAAGGATTTCGAATCCACCAACAATTCTCATTCGTGGAACACCCGCAAGCAAATGGTCAAGTCGAAGCCATGAACAAAGTGATCCTGAATGGGTTAAAGAAGAAACTCGATGAAAAGAAGGGATGCTTGGCGGAGGAACTCGAAAGTGTACTCTGGGCCTACAGAACCACAGAGCAATCAACAACAGGGATAACACCTTTCCGGCTCACCTACGGGACAGAAGCTATGATCCCCTTGGAAATAGTGAGCAAACCATCTGGGTATCAGCCTATGACCCGGAAGGAAATCAAAGTGGAAGCGAAACAGAGCCGGACATGGTCTCCGAAATCAGAGAGGAAACAAAGATAAAACAACAAGCAGTAAAAGCACTCCTAGCTGCCAAATACAACTAAAAGATTAAGAAAAGGGACCTAGAAGAAGGAGACCTGGTGCTGCGATGAGATGACATAGAGGGAAAGAACGCAGCCCAAGGAAAGCTAGGAGCAAACTGGGAAGGCCCCTACTGAGTGATCAAAGCACTCGGGAAGGGCGCCTACAAGCTCGGCACCATAGAAGGAGGCCAGGTTCCGAGAACTTGGCACATATCCAACCTCAAGAAGTACCATATGTAAACGAACATAGTAGCATGTACACTTTTTCCTCCCATTTATTATTTTTTCTCAAAGCAAGGGTTTTTTGGAATGAGGCATGTAAGCGTTCCGATCACACTGGCCATCAAGATTAATGAAATAAATTTACTCATTCCTTAAAGAGCATATGATTTTATTCAAGTCTTTTTCTTATCACAAGTCTTACGTTGCCATTTAGGCACCAAAAAGTGCAAATGAGAAAAAGTAAAGGCATTTTCTACAAAAGAAATAAATGCCAAAGAGCCCGGGAGCCCTATCAAAAAGTGGCATTCAAATAACCCAAAGGGCCACAACTAAGCGGAAGAATCAAACTCCGCCGCTCCACCCCAGACTGATCACCCGGGAGATGAGATGCACACAAACATAAAAAGCTTTGCAAAAGATTGAAAAATCAAGCAAGCGAAAGATATAAACGCGGAAATATATATACAAAATCCCCAAAACAGGGAAGCCCAAAACAATATTCAGAATATTCCAGAAGTAAAAAACACAAATAAAAAAGAGTACGACAACATTTACAAATTTAAGTGGGGCATACCCCACCCTCCCCAGCTACAACTTCCTCCGCTCGTTGCTCTTTGGCCACGGGTTCCGACTGCTCCACCACAGGCTCCGGTTGATCCTGGGCCTTAGCCTTAGGATTATAAATCCTCTTGGCCTTGGGGTCCCAATGGTTATCCAGCGTAATCATTGAATAATCGATGATAGGATTCAAATGGCGAACTTGGTCCATCAAGATCTCGAAAGTCTCTTGGACCATTTCTCCAGTTTCCTCCCCCAACGACCTTCATTCATCGCGCTAGTGAACCGTGGCGGCCTCGGCCTCATCCAATGCCGTCTGCTTCCTTTTCAAAGATTGAGAAAGGGACTCAACCTTTTTCTCTTCCTGTGCCAAACCAGAACGGCAGGACTCGAGCTCGGCAGCCTGCACCTTAGCCTTCCTCTCCACCTCTTCCATACGCTCGGTAGCAGAAAGACGCTCCCCTTCGGCATGCTCCAACTCTCAGTCAATGACTTGATCTTAGCGTGCAAAAGGGGGGCGGCCAAGGCAGAGTCCCTCTCCGCAGTGAGTACATCCACCTGCTCCTTAGCATCCGCCAGCTCCTTCTCCAATTGCACCTTCGCAGCGAAAGTATTTTCCATGCCAACCTAAGAAAAGGCAAGATTAAAGCCACCAAAACCCAGTGAATGACAAACATAACAATAATAACAAAACAATGAAGAAGTGATCGTTACAAGCACACACCTGAAGGCAAGCGGTGAGTTGGCAAGCAAGGAACTGAGCGGTCCCAAGCAGCTGATCCGGAGCCAAAGGGCCAAGAATCTCACGGGTCGGAGCATTCATAACGCCAGCATCCAGAGCAACCCGGAAATTGTAGTCCGGCGGGAAGCGCGATCAATGGGGTTCACCTTATGCTTCCAGGCAGAGTCACCCCCCAAAGCCGCCTCTTCAGCGGAAGGCTCCGAAACCTTCCGCTTCCGCCTTTTTTGCCTAAGATCAGTGATGCACTCCTCAAGACCGGTTAAGAATTTCTTTCTTAGAAATCAAGTCATGATAGCGTTGTAAATATAGCTCAACCGGTAGTTGAAGAGTGAACAAATTTAGAAAAGATGTCACAATGAAAATCAATAAAACCGAGAGTATTTCGTCTCGGGTCGTTCTTCCTTGGACTTATGATCAATACAAAAGACTAAAACTAGTTAGGAAAGTATGGGGGTTTGAGAATTTTCAACTAGCAACTACAATAGCAAGAATGTAAATCATGCAAGGTAATTAAATGAAACAATTCATAAACAAGTAAGATAGAAAATAACTAAAATGCAAAAAAATAAACTAAGCAAGAAATGGAAATAGAGATAAGCAAGCAATCAATGAGCTAATTCAAATGCAATTAAAGTACCTTGGTCATGGGTTTCATGGAATACATTTTCCTTGTCACCCCTAAACATAGATAACATCCTAGAGTGAACTTCTCACCAATATTGTCACTTGATGAGAAGAGTCAATTTGGTTGATTCATAGCCATAAGTCCTAGTTTACTCATTAAGCCGCTAGATTAGTGTTAATGAACACAAGAATAATCCATCTTGACTCATAAGTCCCAATCATTATAGAATTAATGATAAACTAGCGTCAATGGCATCTAAATCAACACAAACCACTTTCAATTATCATACAAACAAGACTAAGGTGACTCAAATGCGTCCATGTAGTCAACCCATAACCAAGGAATGAAAATTTACTCCATATCTAAACAAAGCATTTTATCAAACACTTGATGTGCATAGAAAATAAACATCATGAATCAAGAGAAAATCAACAATCAACAAATACCCACTACTATAGATTGATAGTAAATGTAAGAATAATAATAACAAACATAATCAATTCATGAAAATACCTCAAACATTCATTAATCAAAGCAAAATCCACAAGTAACAATAACTAGTTCAAGAACAAGAATAATAGAAATAACTAGAGTAATTATGAAGGGAAATCAACAAGTAAACTAGAACAAGTATGGATCCTAAGAACAATTGCAAGTGAAAATTGAGGTGAGAATTGAAGTTGAACTAAAAATCCTAGAGAGAAGTTGGAGTTTCTCTCTCTAAAAATATGAACATAAGAACCTAATGAAAAACTAGATCATTCCCTTGTTTGATCCCCTTGAGTGTCATATGAGTGATTCCCACTTGTTTCTCTATTGGGCCTCCAAAAAATGCTCCAAAAAAGAATGGGCTTTCCTTTAAGTAAGTCACATGACTTTTAATGAGGCATGTGCACTAGGAATTGCCTACACAACTATAGTTGCTTGGGCAACTTGCCATTTGCTTCTTTTCTTCATGATTCTCCAAAATGCAAGCTCTCAACACTCTTTTCAAGTCATCATTGCCTCCTAAACCTTCAAACACTTAAACAAACACATCAAAGGCATCGAATGACATGAAAGCGAAATTAAATTGAATTTTATAGCTCAAAAACATGCATTTTCTCATTTAAGGCACAATTAAGGATGAATTCACAAAGATGCTCATTCACTAGCTATTTATCTGAGTCTATATTGATAAAACCTCTAATTTAAGTACAAAATAAACTATCAAAATAAGGTTTATCAATCAGCAACCTGATCTTCCCTTACACCTTCCTCTCTCTCCACGGAGAAAGGCTTGGCAGTGGTAGCACTTGTCGACTTCCCCGCGGCCTTAGAGGCACCGGAGGAATGAGCTGGAGGAACCGAAGAAGCCGGAATAGAGGCTGGCGCAACAGGGCCAGAGGCTGAGGTGCCGGAAACAGTTGTTTGGGCCTTGGAAGACGGAAGGATAGAGCGAGGACCCGCCCCTTCCGCCTCCTTCATCCTCTGCATGAGATGATCAAAGCGACTCTGTTTGTCCATATCTTTAAGCAAGCTATCTGCAAAAGCCACGATGTTAAAACCCCAACACAGAAATCAACAAAGCAAAATACAAACATAGCAACAAAAGAGCATGGAAAAAATACCAAGAAACGCCCCAACATCAGCATCACTGTGGTCCAAAATCCAACGACACTTAAAGTTGGATTTCTTCCCCAGGTTAACCGGAAGAGACTGAAGGAACTCGGAAGCCAAGGTTTCTAAGGGATCCAACGCAGTAATGCGAAAATCCCCCACCTCAGCGTTCCAATACACCCACAGAAAGGGCGCACCTTCATGATCCAGCCAGAACGGCTGCTTACCAGGAATAGGCAGAACCTTAAAGTAATGCTACTCAAACTCTTGAATAGACTCTTCAAAAGAGTCAAAGAGCTTTCGACCCTGGTAGGCGCGGAAGGACATGAACCCCCTTCCAGGGGAGGAGCGTGAAGTTGATAAGTGTAGAGAAAAACGCGCCATGACGGGAGGAAGCCGAAATGCAGGCACACCCGCTCAAAGGTGCGAAGGAAACCCACCCATTAAGGTGAAGCTGGCTAGCCGCCACTCGACACCGAGACAAAACCTCCCTCTGAAAGTCAGTAAAGGGCAACCGGACACCCAAACGAGTAAATAACTCGATATAAAGCCACAGGTAATGCGCCCTGTCCTCCTGAGCCCGGAAAGGTAACCGGTCGGAAGGACTAGCAGCCTCCAACACAAAATCTCCCTCGGCCGCCTGGTCAACCGTCAGCCTCATCTCACGGCGGAGCTCGGGAAGCGCATCGGCTTCCACCACCGAGGGCTGAGTAAAAATCTCCTCGTCAACCCAACCATATAACTCCCTCTCGGCCACAGAAAGCACTAGAGGGACACGAACATTTTGACAAGATTTCTTCTTCCGGCAGATTTTTTGCTATCATCGTAACCTGCTCGGCTTCCGGCCCGATTTGTACTTTTTCGAGTTCTCCCTCTGGCTGTGGCCTTTCCGGCATTTTCCTCCCGGGGTCTCTAGGTCTACTAGGTGGACTTTAGCGGCTGGGTCTGGCTTCATGGGTCTGGGGAGTTGCTCTTTGGAATTGTGCAGTGTGGCCCTGTGGCATCTTTCTGCTTCCAAGATGTCCCCTTTTAGTACTCCCACTTCACCGCTGTCAGTTATGAACTTCATGGTGAGGATAGATGTAACCACAATTGCCCCTACCTTGTTCAAGGTAGGCCTCCCGATGATCGCGTTGTAAGCGGAATTGTGGTTTACTACTAGCCATCGAACTTTCACATTCCTTGTATCCGGGGGTTTCCGATGGAGACCCATAGGGTGCCAAAGCCATCTGGTGTGACCTTTTCCCCATAAAATCTGACTTGGTCGTCGGAATGAGCTTCTAAGTCGCTCTCAGAGAGTCCGAGTGCGTCAAAGCATCTCCGGAACAGGATGTCCGCTGAACTTCCTTGATCTATGAATACTCGTCGTATTTTGGTGTTGATGGTGGATGCGGAGATGACTAGTGTCTGGTTCATGCTGTTGGTTGTTTGCTTGATCTCTTCCGAGGAGAAAACTATTGCCGGGGGTGGCTTTCCGGCTAGGGGCCTGTGCATGACTTCCACTGCCAGGCATGAGTGCTCGCTTCGTTTTGCCGCCTTTTTAGATGGAGGGTTTCCCTCCTTGGGGATTCCCCCTGAGATCATTGCGATTTCACGGTGTGTGCTCTTTGGGCTCATCCTTCCGCCTCTCAGTTTTGGGTTCCGGGCTGTTCGGTCGCTGTCTGACCCTTCTTTCATCATCTTTGTTCCTGTATCTGCTAGTGTATTCACGGAATTTCCTGTTTTTCAGCCCTTGCTCAACAAAATCGAGGAGGTCTCAGCATTCTTCCGTGTCATGCCCGTGCTGTTTGTGGTATTTGCAGTATGAGTGTCGGTCTCCTCTATTGGTGTTCTTTATGGGTCTTTGAGCCGATACCTTTTCAACCCGAGATACCTTATTCAGGAATTGGGCCAGGGGGACGTTGAGGGGGTTGTAGTACGATCTATTGGATATGTGTTCTTTTCGCCCTCTGTACTCCATGAACTGTTCCTTCTGAGGGTTGTCTTTTTTGTTCCTGTCAGTCTTGACGGCAGTCTATCCTTCTTCCTGCTGCAGGTAATCATGAGATCTCTCTTGGATCTCCTCCATTGTTTTCGGTGGCCTTTTGGTTAGGCTTTTCAAGAAAGGTGTTTCCTCCTTCAGCCCTTTAACCTAGGCCATCAAAGCCGCTTGGGACTGTAGCCCCTCCATTTGTGTGCATTCCGTGTTGAAAAGATCCAGATAACTCCAGAGGGTCTCTTCAGGTTTTTGCACTATCGAGTACAGATTGAGGCAGGTTTTCAGGAGTCTCCGATGTGTTGTGAAGTTCTTCATGAAGCTATCGGCCAGGTCAGAAAAACACTCGATACTGCCAGGTGGGAGGGTATTGAACCATGTCAAGGCATCCTTTTTCAGTGTTATGGTGAAGGATTTGCATTGTATAGCATCAGAAGCATTCACGAGTAGCATCCTATTTTCAAAGGCATCTAGGTGATGCTTCGGTTTTGTGGTTCCATCGTAAGGCTCGATCTCCACGAGGTACCTGAATTTCTTGGGGAGTTCTTCCGCCAAGATGTGGGATGAGAATGGGTGCTTACTTTTCTCCCGTCTGGGCGCTTTTGTTACCACAATGGATGGTCTCCACGTGTGGTCCTTTGATTCTGTTGTTTTGCTGTTGTGATCTATCATGGTTTGCGTTTTGTTGCTCAGCTTTTCTAGTCTATCTTTCTCTCTTCTTTCCGCTTCGTCTAGGATGGCTTGCTGTTTCTTTGCGAGCTATTCCGCTATTTTCACATCTTCCGAGGCTATTGCAGCCTCTCGAGTTTGTCTCTCTAACAGCTCTCTCAAAGCTGCTTCTAGTTGCTGGATGGTTTGGTTCCTCTGGTCGACTTCCTTTTCCGGAGTCGGTTGCGGGTTACTGCTGTCGGCTGCTCCCTCATTGTTGATCGGTATCTCTTCGTCCATCTTTTGATCGGATCACCGGCACTACACTTCTTGTTCCTCGAGTATGAGATCCCCATAGATGGCGCCAATGTTAAGGTCAGATTCCTTAACGATTGTCCAAAGGACTTTGAATGGGGTGCCAAGTCTCGATATTCGAGGTAAGAAAATGTGCCTTCGGTGACAAGCTCTATGGCGTAGCCGAGAACTATGGCTGAGAAGTGGTTGATGTGGAGGTGAATAGCCCTAGAATCCCAGAAATATGATTATGAGATTCTAGGTTAAATAAGGTGAGTAGGGTAAGAGAGTGTGTACCTTGAGGGGTGATGCCCCCTGCTTAGTTGTGGGTAGTTGAAATCTTCGTGGGATCTGTTGATATTGCATCGTATCTTTCCTATTTTAGTGTTATGAAGTTAAAAAATCTAATTAAAATTAAAATTAGTCTAAATTGATACTTTTGAATTTTTTAGTAAACATGAATAATAAAACAATTTAAATTTAGATAGAAGGTGATAAATTTTTAAGAAAACTATAATGTAATAAAAATATATGAAGATGCAAAGATAAAATAAATAAATTATAATCTGAATAAGAAAATTATGTTATGATTGTCCAAAACTTTTGTTAAATGTTGTATGAATATTACTAATTAGTTCTCTAAAAAGTTTTTGAATTGTATATAATGAAAATTCAAATGAAGAAACAAAGTTATTTTATTTTATATAGGTGATAAGTAGACTTAAAAAAGAAATTGAAAAAAAAGAATGTCATTATGTTGCAGTATTTTAATAATTTCTTTATTATTGTTATAATAATGACTCAAAAAAATTAAGACTAGATATAATATGTTGATAGTTTAATATCACTTTTTTTTTTTAAAAAAAATTGTTTTAATATTTAGACTATTATTCATGTTATACGTGGTTAGTATAATTTATTTTCTCAATTTCAAAATCTCTTTTTTTAATAGCATGTATATTTATTAAAAAAAACTAAAACAACTAGTATTCTAAAAATTATTAGTAAATAATATTTTTTTAAAAAAGTGGGTGATATATTAAAAAATAAATTGGTTAATTTGGATAACAACAAAAAAAGAAAACAAGAAAGAAATGTTAGCACCGCTTAGACCTAAATCCTACATAAGCAAAACCCCCAGGAAAAAAGACCCATTAGTTAAGTGGCAGACAAACATATGGCGCGTTCCGTGGTGAGGTTCTGAGGCTAGTGGATGATATGTTGCCTCAAAAATCACATTTCCAGGTTCGAATCTCACCGATAGTAGTTGTAGGTTGTATGTAAAAAAGAAACATATAACGTGTTCCTGAACAACAGTTAAGTGTGGTTAATTCAGAATAATTACTATCTATCCAAGCGTCTCGAGCTTATTGGTATACCTAATGGTCAGCACGAGAAGACAAATTAGATGTCTTCATGATAGACCTTATCAAGAAGTGTTATAATTCTTATGGGGCAACATATCTTGATTTTTGTACTTTAACGAAAGCCTAGGATTCAAGAAAGGAACCTTTGGCAATTGCCATTTGAATATTTCTTTAGTCCATTACAAAATATACAACAATTCCCTTTTTGTTATCTTGCATTTACAATACACCACGCTGTAGCAAAATTTGGTGCATTTTTGTCATGAATATAATCAAGACCTGAATTGCATGTACGATAATCCAGCCCCAAAACAAGATATCAAAACACACGTACCCTGAGTTATCAAATTTTGGTTGTTGTAATGGTCTTGTCGAAAATTGAATTCTCTATCAACTCCCTTGCAGAAGGGCGTTCAACTGGATCAGGATCCATCATGGCCTAAAATACATCAATCACCAAGAGAAATAAAAAATAATGTTAATAGACCAAAGCAAGCAAAATCTACATCAACACCAAGAAACTTCGAAAAAGTAATTTTGAGACCTCGATGCTATGTGCAAGCAAGCATTAGCAGAATTCTTTAGAAATGGATCAAGATGAAGGAATGTGCAATACCTTAAGCAAGTTTTGGAATTGTAATGAGTGGCCAGGAAAAAGTGGAAGCTTTCCTTCTTTAATATTAAAAAATTGACATCCTGATTCTGGCGAAAGAAATCGTCGAATGAATTCATACATAGAAGCTCCTAAAGAAAAGATATCAACTTTGTCAAGGTGATCATAATTCTCATTAAGGATTTCTTGAGGCGTATAACGTGCATCTCCCTCCTCAACTGGGAGGCTATTGTCAAGGCGAGTTGCACATCCAAAATCACCAAGCTTGCATACACCATTTTTTACATAAATATTATCAGGCTTAACATCTAAATGAGCTATTCTCTTCTCGTTGATAAGTTTTAGTGCATTGACAACCTATCCAAAGATGCATATCAAATAAAATATTAAGAGAAATATGGATTTGATATAAACATATGGAAGAAAATTGAAGTTTAAGGTCAACCAATAAAAATTCACCTGATATAGAGCCTCTAACACTTGTCTTTCTGTGAACAAAGTAGAGCATTTCTTTATGGATAAGTTGTGATCACAAAGCTCCATTTGGATATACAGCTGTTCATTTTAAAACCATGAAGAGTAGTACCCCACTATGTTTGCATGAGAACCTGCAGAGGTACCATGGAAAATAAGATTCAGAATAACTAGTATAAAACCGTGTATATAAAACAAAACAAGAATTAAAAACGTAATATATACAGACCTAAGGCAGCCAATGCTTGACTTCCATCAAAGCTTTTCCCCTGCATTGTGAAAAAAAAATCAGTTTGCAAGTGGCTAAAATCCAATCAAAGAATCACCCAAAAGCATAAAGATTCTACCTTTCTGTTTCTATACATAACTGTCCGGCACTGCGTTTCCCAGCGTAAAGACAACCATCTATTCATTTTAATACTTTAAAAACACTACTAAAGTGCCCTCTGCCAATTTGCTGAATATGGAAAAGTTAAACATATAATCAGTATGTTGATGGGCAACAAGCATTGGAACATAATACCAATCCAAAATAACCTTTGGCAGTTACAAATTAATTTTAAACATAATAATATACCTCAATCTCATGAAAATCATTGTGATAGCGTTAAATACCATCCTCACCAGTTACTGCAGGGAAGAGACCTGCAATGATAACATTATGCAGATAAAATATTGCAATTGGTGTGATTAAAAACCTCAACAGTACAATAATGTGCGTTCTGCAACAACTCTAAACAATTGCCAGTGAATGAACTGATCAAACTATACCTGCACATTTTAATCTTTGGTTTCTAAAGGGGTCTGTCTCCTTTTCTAAAACATTTTTCAAATAGGAATTCTGGATGCAGGGAGGAGGCATAACTCTGCAGTGCAATATAACTGCAGAATATGACACACAATTTTGGGGCTTTGGTGTATCAGCTGCTACTGTTTTCTCAGCAGCTACTTCCTCCAAAACAGAGTCCTTACCAAGGTCAACAACTTGTTGATTGTCATTAGAAAAGTTTAGGCTGAGAGGATTTATTGAGATAACATCTATTACAAGAGACACATCAACTAAAATAGTTAATAAACTTAGGTGATCGACAAACATGAAGCAAATAGAATAATGATTTCACCAATTCACCTAACTATGCTTATATTACATGTATCTGTTCTGGTCTGTTCACCGGAAAGAGGTCCTAGCAAGTACTTGACAAGGCTTCAAAGAAGGCGGACTCCGGTGCTCAGAGCTTGGAACCGGCGGCGGGGTGGACCTGCAAGGCCACTCCGATGCTCAAGTCAGCAAAGTGTATTAGAGAGAGTTAAGCATAAGAGGAAGAAGTTGCTTATCATGACTTGAGACTAGAGTGATGTATTTATAGGCCTTGAGGATGGAATGCACTGCTTCTGCAGTTGTTAGGGTGAGGGAATCAAATCCCTATTTTTGTGGGATGAGGCCATGCAGTTACTTTGACTGATTCCTTTTGGTTGTTATGTATTCAATTTAATTTGAATAGTTAGTTACAGAAGGTTCTTATCCTTCATTTTAAAAATGTGCTCATATTAGATGGATATTGGACTGATATATAACGTGTGGCATTTGGGCCAAGTGTATTTGAGAAATGAGATTATTGTTGATGGACCATATCATAGCCCCCAAGCTTGAGTTGTACAATTTAGTATCAGGTTGAGCTTATTTGATGTCTGAGGTGCTTTAAGTGTTTGTTTTTCAAGAAAATGTGCTGAGTTATAACTCGGCTGTACATATAGAAAGGTGAGGGTTGAAGCCCTCAAGTTTGATTCGTTTATTTTTAAATAATCGAGTTGAGGTTTTGTTGATGTAGTTGTAAATCGGCGGTTAGTAATGAATAGGGATAGTTATAAGTAATATAGATATAAGCCCCTAAAATCAACTTGGGAATTTGAAAATTAGTTTAAGCTTGTCATTAGACATTGTTTTCCTCATATGAAAGAGGAGAGCTGAAAAGAAGAATGATTTGATGCTTAAAGTAGAGAGCGGACATAATTGTATTTTGAAGTATCTGATTGACTAATTATTCGATAAATTGGGTTATAGGTGAGCTTCTGTTGAATTGATGTCAGGTTATAAGTCAGTTTGGTTAGAGATTGATTTTGATTAATAAGTTTGGGTTCGGTATTGTATTACCGACGTTGTAAGTTGAGCTCCCATGCTCATTCGAAAGTATGTAATGAGGTAGAATATCGAAATCAAGAAGTCAATTTCATTAAGTTCTGATTTTCAAGTATCAGTTTGCTATGAGAGCCAACCTATAGAGGTCATTTTGGATAGAGAGCTGCCCTGAAGAAGTCGGTTAGATAAGTCTCCGATCAAACATCGGTTAGGAAGCCGTCCTGAAGAGGTCGGTTAGATAAAACTCCGATTAAATGTCGGTTAGGATTTGTATATGACGACTTTATGAAATTTGAATTGATTGTTCATAGAGTACTATTCGAATATGTAGGATTTTCCAAAGTTAGAACTTTAGTTTTAATTGTTAATAGATTGTCAAGTGAAGACTTGATTTGATTGTGAATAGGTTGCCAAGTGAAGACTTGGTTTGATTGTGAATGGATTACCAAGTGAAGACTTGGTTTGATTGTGAATAAGTTACTTGTTTGAATAAGCAAATTTGTAGAATAGGTATAGTAGTTATACGTCTTTAAGACTAGCATATAATAGCATTTAGTATACGTGATAAACCTTGAGGTTATGAGTTAGAGTTCATGTCAAGCATTCATATAAGAGGTTATCGATGATTGATAATGATAATAACAATGCATGTATGTTAGAGGACATAATAGATAATAGACAATTGTAGATATCAACATGGATAACATATATCATGTTAGAAAATCGATAATAGGACACTAACCGAGCTTAGTGAGGTCTTGGCCGAAGTTTGAAAATTGTCAAAGTATCTATTTAGATTGTAACTGTAGTCGAAAACTGTGGTTTCTCGAGCGTAGTGAGAACTCGGCTTGGAGAGGATTGTCAAATATCGGTTAAGAGCCTGTATGTAGTTCAACATTTGTGAACCCTCCCTTTTAGTGTGGTGATGCGGCAAATCTTTTCACTAAAACGATTCGCAACAATCCGACAAGTGCATCGGATCAAGTAGTATCCACTAGAGTGGGTTATCGTTCCCATCGAGGAAAGGTGATTAACCAATACTTTCTTATAATTCTTCAATTAGATCAAACCGATTAATAAGAGAATCAATGTAACATAACACTAAAGAAATCAAATACAAAACCAACAAGCATGATTATTCCAAAAAACTTTAACAATTATCAATTATAAGAATGCAAACAATTATGAAAGATATATCAAGAAAAGGAACAAGATTGAGAGATAGGAGATATTCAACAAAACAACTTCATACCCACTGTTTCTAATATTTTTCAGCAACATGTATCACCACAAATTCAGTATGAATCCTAATATAACTAAATCCTAATCTCTTAGCAATTTAGTTTCTCTTTAACCCATCTAATCATCAATCTCTTGACTAACTAAACAAGCAAAAAGATAAGGCACACATCATGATTCAAATCTTTAACAATCAACAAGATTCTTGGACTGAATTAAATGTCACAATATTCAATCTCAAGCAAACCAATACAACTATTAAAGATCCTAATACATATTACTTCACATGCTCATCTCTCAGTCATATATGCAGAAATATGGAATGATTCTTGAATATGTTTGAATGCTTATTTTCTCAAATGCAACAATTCAAAGCAAGAAAGATCAATTATTCGTCAATAACTGAATCTT
>JASCZI010060523.1:5658-20355 GCA_036250425.1 Stylosanthes scabra
GGCATCGATCTCCCGGAGAATTTCCAGGATGCTTCTGCTGCTTGTGAACTTGTCAGTCCCCTCACACTGGTTCATAAGGAAAGGAAAGCACACCGGGGAGCGAGCCGGAACAGTTGTCCCTTCTTTTTCCCTCATTGATGCAAGCAATCTACTGTTTGCCAATGAAATCTCATTATCAGGAAGATTGATTGAGACCTTCAAGTTTGATCTTGGAACAATCTTGCTATCAGAATGCAATGGAGATTGCTTTAGTATACTCTTTGGTGGAAATTCAACCCTTTTCTTGGAGTTCTTCTTGTTGGATCCTTGTCCATGATTTTCTGGCACAAGACAATCATCCAATTCTGATACTGCAGGAGCAAGAGAAAACATGGCAACATTGAACGTCGCGACTCGAATCGGCCTTCCAGCTTCATACTCCTCCACAAATCTACCACCACCATTTGAGTGAATTGCAGGCTTCTTGCTACACTTGCAAAGTTCTGCTCTTGATTGACTCTTGCAGCTCAATTTCCTGAATCTTCTGATAACAACTTTAGACCTCGGCCGCTTCCATAGAATCCACCATATCTTGGAACAAAGGTGGCCTAGTTTTCTTCTAATGACACTCAGCATCTTGCAACACAAGCAAACTAGTTAGTTAACTGGTAAGAAAAAGAAGAATGCTGAAATCTGCATAAGTGTTTGGATTCATCCTAAAACAAACTTGAATATATTGGAAAGAAATGGAGACAAAAGTAGGTCCTAGCTTCTAACTACTCCATGAAGGATATGGTAGATAAGAGTCAGAAGAGTTGACAATGGAAACCATGTTGTTGAGCTTCTTTCTCTTTTTCTTCAACACAAGACAACAAAATCCAACTGCTACCATTGGCAGTGGCAAACAAAAGTACAGTTGTTATATTAATATAATTATTATTATTACACAATCAATCAGAAAATTGTTAGTAAAATAAACAAGATTTCTTTTTTAAGTAGGGTCAACTAATGGATTCTTAATCATGTTTATGTTCTTCTTGGTTTTTGTGTTTGTATCCCGTGATTTGCAGTCATTTTCTGACTCCATTATAGAATGATTGATTCAGATTTTTAAAATATTTTGAGAGCTGAGATCTTGCTTCCTATAGAAAGCTATGATCTAGTTGCAATGATTCTTCTATTTTGGTCTTGGCATAAAATCAGAGATTCCTCTTAACATGGTATGTGAGTTATTATGTAATCATTGGATCCCTTTTTTAAACAAATAAAGGTTTAGATTATATATTATTTCTATAAGATTTTTGAATACTTACCAAGGTTCATGAAGCTGAGATTCCCTTTCACTGAACAAGAGGAAGTCAATAATGTAGGTAGAGAAAGTGAGTGACAGTTAGGCAAAATCATAATTCATTAGCTGTTTTAACAGGAAAATACACCTTACAAATTATTCTTCTTACAACTCTATATCCATACAAAATTAGAGTTTCACATGTAGCACAGGAGTAGTAAAATAGAAGAGGTTTTAACTTTTAACTTCAAATCCTTGTCATTGTTGATGGTTACAGTAATTTCTGAGAGTAAGTAGTAACATTCATGATACATGCACCTAAAAAATAGTATGATAAACGTCAATGTGTTTTCACACCTAATGGACTTATGCACCAAACACAGAAATAATGAAGTCCAGCACAAAAAATGTGAGTCACGACAAAAAAAAAACAAGAGTTGTTTTTATTGGGATAGATGCATCTGCATGTACATGTAGTATTACCCTAAATAATAATAATGGTTCCTTAAGGGGTAAAACTGTAAAAGTAACTTAATATTGTGTATTTAACTTAATCTGGTTTATTCTACTGCAATTTTCACCATTAAGCCCTCAACCTGCATGGACCAAGTTCATTATTTCAAACTACTTTATCAAATATGTTGTTGCATCAGTCATCAACATAAAGAGCTAGTTTAGATGGATTGGTTACCTTTTCTCATTCTCATCAAAGAAAGAATTAGCAGGCATTCTTTCTGTCTAGCTTTATGGTACTCATCAGTTATGTAATTGGGTGAACCTATTTTACAGCTCCCTTACCAAATACCAAATATGTGAAATTCATTTACGCTGATGAAAGTCAACGTTCAAAGATTTCATTTACTGTTAATCAACTAAGTGACAAGTTAGGGTAGTTAGAATTTTAGTAGTTTATGAATTTCTACAGATATTGATTTATAAAAGATTCATTAAAGATGCTTCAACTATATACAATAATTTCTCAGGGGATAGTAAATTCTCTCTCCCATCTACAAGACTGTTCCTTGATTATATCATTGTAACTACTTTAAAAACTAACCCAGTTGGTTTTCAACCAGCTTAACAAGAAAAAAGATCTTTTTCATCTCCAAAAAACCAAAAAGAAGAAAAAGATCTTTCAGCCCCCAACATCAGAACAACACAAAGAAAACCTCCAAGGTTTGGTAATCACTTAGAATTCCAAAAAGTTGGCGCTAAACTACACTTAGTATATGTTTGTAGGTTGATAATAACAAGATTACCACAGCTCTAATCTAAAAGTAACTTTCACAGTAGAAGACAAGGGCCACACATCTCGCATGTCCTTAAAGTCAATGTTCTGATTAGTCCTGAATGAACGAGAGATGTTGACAATCTTCAAGGCATGCCACCAACACTTTGTATCACTTGAACTGCAGTGGCACTCCCCCTTTCTACGGCCCATCAGTCTATCATAGAAGAACTGTTGTTTTTCGCAAAATATAACGGAGGCATTAGAGAGAACATATTGATTAGAAAACATAAAGATGTGCAATTGACAGGATGAAGACTCTTCTGGAATGGAAGTACAATTCTAATTTGTAAATGGGAGAATAAAACAGAAAATTTGAAGATAATGAATGACCTACCTCAATGAATGTGTAATGACCATCATATATGAATGAAATTGTTTCTGGGAAGCAACTTGAAAGCAAGTAATTCATAAGAGGGCCATAGAGAGCTTCATGATTAGAATTATCTACTATCACCTCCAAATGTTTGATACTTGGAGGAATGGAAGAAACTTGCAATTCAGGCAGATATAGATAACCATATTCCTCCTACACAATTAACAGTACATAAAATCAAATAGGCACATATCAATATGAATGAAGAAAGAACCAACAATGTAGCAAGTATATGCTTACAGGAAATGACTGTTCGATAAAGAGGGAGAGCGTTGCCAAATTCTTTTGCGGTAAATTCCAGATGAATTTCCTCAAGCTATAAAAGTGCTCAAAATCCACATCGGTATCAACCTTGACTTTAAGTAGATCAGAACTTCTCTTAAAAGATATAACAGGTTTGTCAGCACTGTCATAGTAAAAGGATAGCAAATTTGGAGCATCAATGTTGACCTCCTTCAAGTTAGAGCAATTTTTTAACCTCAAGACCTTGAGTTGAGCACTCGAAATATCAATCCTCTCAGGCATAGAGCATGCGAATATTACCAAACTCTCAAGAAAAGGATGCTTCGAAAACAGTTCATGAAACCACTTGTCAACATTAGCAATGATCTGCAAATGCATTAAAATCAAAGATCTTAAAGCTATGCAACTATCAAAATTCAGCTTGAAGGGTGCATTGGAATTCAATGGTCTATAGCATAGGTTCTCTAGATTCGGAGAGTCAATATGTACTTCTTGTATTCCTTGAAGATCAACTTCCTTGAGCTTTCGTAAACCATGTAGGAATAATGATTCTAGAGGAACTTCACTGCTTAGATGGTTATATACGTAACAACTATGCATGGTTAAATGTTCCGTAAGAGGACAATGAGAAATGAAATGCTCAATAATCCTTTCATGTGCGAAAAGTACACGAGTTAAAGATAACATTTTCACAGAGGAAAGCTTCATGGAATGCTTTAAAAATTCTTGGCCAATTCTGATTCCCTTGCCCAAATGCAGCTTAGTAAGTGATTTGGCTTCAATGGCACAAAGTGGAAGATCCCATCTGCCATAATCAGAACTGAGGTTAAGCTCTAGTACTTTGACGCCAATTTCACTGGCCATCTGAATCCACTGATCAAGATGAAACGACACAAGTGTAGGGTCTACTCGATATCCCAAATCGAGCTTAAATTCTTCAAGTGCTAAGCCTTGGTCGCGTAGCCTCAGCAATCTTTTCGTAACATAGTCAATCAGATTGTCCAGTCCGCTAAACCTATGACTCTCTCCTACGGGTACATCACGTTCAGTAAAAAAAGATATCCAACAAACAGATAGATTGGGAAATGAATACCATGTGTCTCTCCAAGTCTTTGACAAAGCAATAGTCTTGGCAGCCTCTTTGTGAGGCAGCCTTGCAAGAATGTCATGAAGTATAGCTTTTGGCATAGCAGATAACCGGTCCATTTTTTCTCAACTACACCACCAAGAGTAGAGTATATTATCATCATAAATATATACCACACACGATATTATAGTAATTCATGGGCTTAAACCAAAATGATTCATCTGAGACAGTAGTGGGGGATCTTTAAACATGGCAGCTCTTAACATTTTACAAAGTCAACCCTTTTAATTCAACATTGTAGCTGGTAAAATTTTACAGGGCTTAGCTTTCCATAGTAAATTTCATCACCATGAACCCAAATGTCATGCACTATGCCAAGTTCCCAACCTATTTAAATTTCTATCAAGAATTCACGCGAAAATAAACAAGAAGATAAAATAAAATAAAAAAAGAAGAAGCAAGAACATAAGAGTTACCTTCTTTCTCCAAATAATGAATGTAGTTATAGGCTTTGAAAGCAAGTCTCGTTTGGAATGCTTGGATTTATGGGTTCCAGGAATTTCAATTTCAGTGAGAGTGAGAATGAGAATGGGAAAGAGAGAAATTAGGGATTCTCATGGAGTCGGTAAAAAGTAAAAAAGAAATGGAGTAGCTCAGTGAAAAAGGAGTTGACAGTTTACACGGTATTTATTGGATGAGATTGGATTAATGATGGAATTCCACTCTTAAAACACCGCCTACTTTAGTTATCAACAAACTTTTTTTTTTTTATTATCAAAGATATATCACTTAGCCGTGAATAATGTGAAAAAATTATTTGGTGTTCTGAAAACAAATAAAAGCTCTTATTATGATATATTATTTGAATGATAAATTATTAATAAACATTTATAAATGATTTTAAAGAATATGGCATGAGTTGACACTAAATTGACATCCTTATACGGTGATTAAGGCACTAACCACCTTTTTTTTTATCTATTTATAATAATCATATTTTTATACGGGTTAAAAGTGGTATTTGATAAAAAATGTAGGAATTGCAATATTCATTTTTATTTACTCTCCTAAGCAGCTAATAATAACCCAATAACTTCTAAAGAAAACAGCAGTTGGAGTTTGGTTCTCTCTTCTCTTTCTGTGTATTCATGGCTTCAACTATTGCAACTGCTACAATCCCTTTCTCTTCTCTCAAAATTCAGTGTCTTTCACACACTCAACTTTTCACCTAACTTTTTAAGCTATCCATTTAGATAGCTATGAGTTATTTACACCTTTGGCTAATTTGTATTCGTTTGCTGATTGCTTGATGATTGTAATTCAAAATTATGGCTTGGAAAATAATACAAGAGTGTTACCTCTATGATCAACATTGACAGTGAAAACAAATTAATGTAAACATCAAAGAAATCTGCATGATTCAAATGCATTATTCTATGCAAGTGAGTCTCACTGACATTATTTAAAACTCTCAACCCACTTAAGCAAATAAATTAAGTGTGAGCATAACGAACAGAAATTCGCCTCTGAATGGGGCTCCTGCAAGAAGGGCAATCTTGCATACCCTGTTTCTCATGCAGTTCATTGCATGTAGTGCAAACCACCTGATGAGCACAAGGGAGGAACACAACCGACATCTCCTCGGAAAGGCACATCACACACTCCCTCTCTCGTTTCACGCCAACCATCAAAGAGTAGTCACTCAAACTCGTAACCAGTTCTGAGATGCAAGCATTCCGTGATTCTTCCATATCAGTGCTGTTTTTCGTGTCTGTACAGCCGGTGTTGTTGCTTCCATTGATTCCCCTTCTCAGAGCAGCAATTTTGAAAGAGTCAGTCTTTAGCCTCATCTGCGCGATTTCTTTTTCGAGCATTTGGATTTCATCACTGTTCCTTTGCAAATCTATTTGTGCTTTTGATTTGATCATCTCCTCCTTGGATTTTGTGGACTCTTCAATTTGTTCTCTTTCCTTTCTTATAGAACTCGCCTGTAGCAGAAGTTCATCTTTTGCCTTTGCTGCCTGCTCCCATCTAGCCTGTGATATTTTTCCATTCCAATGAAAGACAATGAAACCAAGTAACATCAATTATAGTATCAATGTTATGAAAAGGGCAGAGAAAGAATGGAAATGGAACCCTCAAAACTCAAATGAAACAAGAAAGATTCAATGGGCAAAGAATGTTTCATCAGGAGTTATTGTAAGTCTTTTTCTTTGCTATCCCAGTTCATCATATGAACATTAATACCATGGTCAACGAAGCTATGCATTTCTTTGTTTTCAAGGTAATCAAAACTTTATTGTCAGATCAGACCTTGATAACTATTTCTGGAAGGAAAAATCATGTTCATTCACAAAAATGAGTAACATATACTTGCATCAGTGCATGTCAAACCATTTCTACCTCATTTAACAACTCAATAAGTCAATAACACAATTTCTGACTTAAAAGGTATGAAAGGGTTATATTTTTAAGATACCAACATCAGCATAGATAACAGGAGTAATGATAACAAGATAGAAAGCAGTAGGTAAAAAAAACTTGGAATAAAAAACAGTATACACCTCAGCTTGCTCCTGTTGTACTTTAGCTTGTTCCAAATCCTGCTGAATTTGGGCCAATCTGCACTTTACAGTCATTAGCTCTTCCTGAAATAAAGATTTCTGCTTCTCCCATGACTGAAACTTCATTTGAGTCCTCTTTTCCCTCCTTGAGACCTCTAGACAGCTTGTGGCTGATTCTGCCGCACGTAACTTAGCAGCCTCCATCTCTCGCCTCAGCATAGCATTTTCCAACTCAAGCTTGCGGACAGCAGCATTAGCTCGTTCCACCTGCCTGCTTGCTTTACACAAGGCATTTTCCATCTCAGAAAGCTTCTTCATGGTGTTTTCCTCTAGAGTTTGCTTCTCTTTTTTTAACCGTTCAACTTCATCTTTCTCTTGCCTTAGTGTCTTGAGCTCAGCTCTGTCCTTACTCAGCCGACGAGCAGCCTGCATAACCTTCTGATTCGCCCACTCAGTCCATTCTTGAAGCTGATTTTGCAGCTCTCGTACCCTCGGTATCAACTTCACAATCATCTCATCCTTTCTATCCTGCGGTATCCACTGCTCCAAGGACTTGTCAAATAGTATCCCTGTACAACTACCGTTTGGAGTCTCATTATTGCACGATACAGGCACTGTAGAAGACTTGCTTTGGGGAGACAACGAAAGAGAAAGGTCGGTATCTGTGGCAGATAATGCAGTTGGGACAGTGACTGTAGGTATAGTATCTGCTTCAGGTATTAAGGACAAAGTATCGGTTGACCGAGAAACAGTATCAGTAGAATCAGTGCTCACTGTGATGGGGATAGATGGCACACCATTCGATGAGATATTAGGATTAAGGTTGTCTTGGGTCACATTAACCCCCATTGTCTTACTTATCTTTAGAGATGCACTCTTTAAGCTTATTGTAGTAGCTTCCGAAACAGATTTAAGTTTTCTGTCCAAGATTAAACTACTCAAACCACTTGCCTTTCCTCCTCTTGAAGACCCTTTCGATCCATATGTCCGATAACTTTTTTCAACATGGAATGACTTCTGTCGAAGAATGTAATCCCTCTTGGAACCAGTGGAATTTACCTTCCTAACACCACCACACTTCTCTTCTATTAGGGGAGATTGAGATGTTCCACCATTGCTAGATGATTTATCAACAGAACTACATCCAGTATCAGCACTCTCTTTTTCCAAGAGTCCACCAAGAATCTGAGAATTCTTTGAGTTGTTCTTGACAGAATTTCCAGCCACATGTGATTTCTCAGTTGAGGAAGTAGATTCACAAGGACCTGGAAGGGTCAGTTCAGAACCTTTTTCTTCAATGTTTGATTGTGATTCGGGTTGAACAGAAGAACAACCATCAATCAAGCTATCACTACCGAAAGGGTCATCAGCGTCCATCGCACAAGCATGTGAAACATTCATGTCACAAATTAAAAGGCACCACATTGCATCCCCAGTACTAAAGAACGGTCGAACTTCCCGGAGCACACAAATTAATTCAGCCAAGATGTACTTCTCAAGCTGCACTAAATCTTCAAAACAGTGGTCTTGTGAAGGATCCATCTCTTGTCCACTTGTAAGAAATGATAACGTATTATCAACTATATTAGATACGGTATCTTTGCATCCATAACAGATGCCTGACCTTAAGATGGCCTTCGTAGCAACTTCTTCGGTGTAGCCACTTGCAACAATCTTCTTTATCGCACTCTTAAAAATGGTGTCCAAATTGCTCAGGAGAAGTTCTTCCAGTTGCACTTCTGTGAGATCACTCCAATCAGCATCACTCAATTCATCCACCTCATGCTCCTCCTTAGGTTGGCTAATCCCAACTTCTGAAGAAACCTCAGTACTAGACAATCCAAGTTCAAGCTTCAACCCATTACAATGATCTTGATTAACACTGCACGGGTCAAGAACTGTAGATTCGTCACGACCCTCTGTTATTTCGAATTTTTCGGCAGAGAATTCATAACTAATGCTTTCAGGTTGAGGCGAAGGATCACTCTTATTTGGCTCCCCTAAAGGTGGATCAGTTCTGAACTTTCTCTTATTCCTACTTCCTTTCTCTTTGACAGAAATCGAAGTAGACATTTGACTCGCAACCAACGATGCCATTTAACTGCAAACCAATCAAAGGAACAAAAAAACTGAATATCAACATAAAGTTACACTCAAAACTCACAGTAAGTTCACAACATTGGAATATAACGCTTTGCAGCTACTCAGAGCAAGAAGTTAAAACAAACAACAGGATTATAATGCATTGCATATTGCATATTTGCATGTATTCAATAAAAGAAAAAAATTAATACCTGTAAGGCTGTAACCTGTGATGTGTAACTTCCTGAAACATTAAGATAGATAAAAACGTGAATATATATATATATATAGTAAACTAATAAAAAAGACACTTCTCAGTTCTCAGAAACATTTATTCAGTAATCTCAGCGGCAAACTAATCATCCCCAGTTGAAAAAGGTGGAGAATTTGAAGTACCCAGATAAATTGAAACACATAGAAATACTTGAGATTCAAGCAGTGATCACTGATCAGAAAAAACGATAAAAGAAATTGAAGGGAAAAAAAAGTTCCAAATATACAACCAAATATGGTCAATGATATTATTATTACGCAGAAAGAGAAAGACCAAAATAATAGTGGCGAGTGAGGAAGAAGCATATGACACGATCAAGAGACATACCTACGCAAGTCTTTTCCAACAACCAGGGCAAGATCGATCTTAGAACATCGGAGAATCAGAATCAGAATGAAAAACAATCCAATAATATTTTTCTTATATAAACAAAAAAAAATTATTTTTTTTTCTCCTTTAATTTTTTTTCACCGGTCTAACCGGGTTTCACTGTCTTGGTTCACTCGAACCATTCCGGTTAAACCTAAATAGAAGAACGTGGAATGTGGAATCAACGGCAGCTCAAAACGCGAACGATGGATTCACGACACCGCAACTCGAGCGGAGAGAAACCGGTGGCTGCGGTGGCGGCGGCGCTTCACAGAAGTGACGCTGACGACGACGACGAGAACGTGAAGCAGCTCGACGAATGTTCCGCTCTCTACCTTGCAATGCAGGTGAAAGTGAAATCTCTTTTGTTACTCTTACTCTCAGCTTCGTTAAACCCTAAACCCTTCGATCTTCGACTTGAAATCGATCGCACTCGTTCAAGTTGTTCTTTGTTGATTGATTTTTCAGGATTGCGTTGTTCGATCAAACAGGAATTGGAAAGAATGCCAGCCAGGTAACGGTTCTTCAATTGCAATCACTTTGTTATTTTTGGTTAAATTTGTTTTCTTTAGAAGCTCTATATTTGCAATTCAATGCTTTCAGGTGGATTAACCTTTGCAATTTTATTAATTGTTTTGGCATACAGAAGTTCAAGCTCTGAAGGAATGTAATGAGAAGAAGATGAAGAAGATGATGAACAAAGTCAAGTAAGAGAGTTTTGAGCTGGCAATAATGAAGGTCATTCATTTACTGTAATGCTTTTCTCTACTTTTCATGGCACCACTATGATGTTGTTGTACAGACCCTAGTGCACACACAAAGAAATTGAATTTGTTTGTGCGGATGTGAAAACTCGCATGCAATTAACTTCACGCGAAGTTGACACTCTACAATCGTTAGATGATAATTTAATAACAACTTCACGAGAAGTGATCTGCATTTATCTGGTAGGAATGATTCATATTTCAATTGAACTTGTGGAAATGGGACTCCACTTCATTGTAATTTTTATGATTAAAAAGAAAGCATTTTGGCATTACTGATTTAGATTTAGATGCTTAAGGTTATGCTTTTATTCTGGTTGAAAGATGATTTTGCAAAGAAAGAGAAAGGGATTTTATTAGTGCCTCATAGGAGGGCAGTAGCAGGCAAACAATACATGATGGTTTATTCATTCATTCATATGCCAGAATGATTAAGGAGCAGAGTTAGCTGGAATGAACTTAACAGAAACACTATTAACACAATGGCGCTCATCAGTGGGTGTCTTGAACCCTTCTCCTTTGAAAACATGACCCAGATGGCCACCACATGCTGCACAAGTTATCTCAGTCCTCCTCCCATCTGCGTCCGGCTGAAAGTGGTTTATTGATTCAATCAATCAATGTTAGTAAAAGAAGATGATGAAAATCCAAATCCAAATATTAAGTTACAAAAAGAACTTACTGAGCGATTGATGGCACCAGGGAAACCCTCAAAGAAAGCAGGCCAACCACAACCAGAGTCAAATTTAGTGGAAGACTTGTAAAGAGGAGTTGCACACCCAGCACAGTTGTAAACTCCTTCTTCATAGAACTTGTTATATTCTCCAGTACCCTTCAATCTGCACAAGTTCCAATTGCAACCAACTTGTTAGATTCTATACATACATTTCAAAGAAATGAGAAATTGGGGGAATTGAAATCATACTCAGTTCCCTTCTGGCGTAGGATCCTGAACTGTTCAGGGGAGAGAATGGCCCTCCATTCCTCCTCTGATTTCTGAACCTGAAACCCTGTTGAATCTGCCATTCAATGTTCACTCTTGCACAAAATGCTTTCTGCTTTATGATGCTGAAATTGTACGCAAGCCCGTTATAATTTATAATAATGATGGAACCCCATCATAGTCTGGGAAATTAGGGCAATCAGTGGAACAACTTTGACTTCGCTGTGATTTTCCCGGGAAAAAAAATGAACTTGGACGGAAAATTGGGGCATGGCACATGGCAGAGAGTGGAGGCGTTGACCAAAGGAGGACACGTGGCATATTAATAAGATTCATGGTTCCTGCAGATCAGCCCAAGATATTAGGTACACATAGAAAAAAGCCCAAAATGTATAGATATCAAACCAAAAACGATAATACGAGCTTTTAGCCCGTCTTAATACAAAATAATAATAATATGATGAGATATCGTTCACCAAAAAAAAAAGGTGAGATATCTTTAACTTTTTTTAGTGAATAAATTACCCAAAAAAAGGAATTTTTTTAGTGAATATAGTAAATTTTAATATTATTTCATAAAATATTTAGAGAAGAAATTCAATATCAAACATAAGACTCTAAAGCTTAATAATAATAATAAAACACTAACTTCTAAATTGTACTAATTATAAATATAAGAGTTTATATTATTAGCTAATAATTTGTGGTGTATTACAATAATACTACACATCCAAGCAATTTCACCAACCAAGTTCAACCAAGTATTTTTAATCAACTCTCACCTAAATAGCGTGAAAATCACGCGCTCTCCTCCCCATTCAACACGTGCACTTCTCTCCCAAATTCTCAGCAACAACTCCTCCCCCTCCTCATCCTCCTCCTCCTTCTCCTTCTCCCTGCTACTACGATGCCGCCGTCGCCATCATTGCTACCACCGCCGTTTTCGTAATCATCTTCTTTTTCTTCCCACTATTACGTTGTTGCTGCTGTTGTTCATGTTGTTGTTGCTGCTGTCGTTGATGATAATAATCAAAAACTGAATTGGATGTTCATGAAAAATAGAAACAGAATTCTCATATAAAACAGAAACGAAAATTCATATAAAATAAAAGAAAACGAAAGTTCGTATAAAAACTGAATTGAATTTCCACGAAAATAGAACCGAATTTGAAAGAAAAACAGAAACGAAATTGAAAAGAAAACATAAACGAATTTGGTGCCACGCCTACGCGTGGTATTGTTAACGCAAAGGCGTGACTTTGGTCACGGAAACAGAAACAGAATTTCATATAAAACAAAAACGGAATTTCATATAAAATAGAAACTGATTTTCATATTTAAAAACTGAATTGGATTTTCAGAAATTTTGAATGAAAGTAGAAACGGATTTTGAATGGAATTAGAAATGGATTTTCGTATATAAGTTACCACTCAAATGTACTCATAATGTACTCCATCTTCTTCTTCCTCCTACTACTCCTCTTCCTCCTCCTATTTACGTAATTAATAGCATTCATCCTCAAACTAATCAGAAACAAAAAACAGAATCACTATAGTGACGATGGAGAAGAAAGACAGCGGTGAATGTGAGTGAGAGAGAAAACATAAGGCTTGCTAAAACGAATTTTGAAGTAACCGCATATGAGTGATAAATGGGAATGAGAGAAAAATATGGAATTCAGATTTCGAAAAAACGGGAAAAAAAAAGGAGAGAGGCGCATGTGGGTTAGTAACTTGGTTAGGCTTGGTTGTTAAAATAACTTGGTTGTGTATAATTATTCTATGAAGAAGTATAGGAAGCAAATTGGTTGGGAGCCAACTAAGATAAACGACGTAGTTTTACCCCACACACTTTGATATTGGCTTATTTTGTGCTCCACCATCATGTTTCTCCTTCGTGCTCCTTCAAAGAACAAGGGTTCTTCATAGAAACCGGCGTCGACATCTTCTTCTTTGCCGTGACATCGCCTCTTTTTTCCTGCTCCGCAGCAAGCGACATTGGCGTCGCAAGGCATCGCCTCTTTCTTCCTCCTCCATAGTAAACGGCGTTTGTGTCTTCTTCCTTGCTGTGGCATCACGTCTTCATCTGTGGCGGCGTGAAGATGCTTCTCCTATGGCAACTTTGATTTCAGCGGTGACAGTGTTATCCTTGTCAAGTCATGGCATCATCATCTTCAACTTTGATCAAGGTTTAGCTCATTTCAAATTCTTTTTGGCGTTTCTGAGATTCTTCATTCATTGATCACCTTTTAGCTTTTTTAAATTCTCCTTCACAATTGATCATTTGATCATGGATTCTTATGAGATTGTTGATGATTATCCTCAAACTGTTGGTAAAGATCCTGAGGTTTCTGAGATTCTTCACAATTCTGTTATCATTCAAGGGAGTGTTACCTTATCATCTACTATTTATTTTGCTTATCAATTCTACCGGTTTCAGTTGTCAATATTTATATATAATAGTTTCCATTGTATCTTTTTTTGGAACTACATCATTCTATTTTTTGTGAAGATGAAATTCCCTAAGAGGGCATGTGTGTTTGATTCTTGTGTTGAAGCTAATGTGTTTGTATTTAGAATGTACAAGTTATTATGTGATAAATCATCATTAGAAAATAAATCTTCCATTTATAAGTTATAGCTTTCTAATTAAGGTGAAGGGATTTCTTCTCTTCTCTCTTGCATGTGTTACATTTCTGGTGGAAATAGGTTCTTCTGATGTTCACCTACCCACCAAACATTATCATTTGAGTGCGTTACACATCTTTCAGCTCAATTCATGCCTCATGTGGTAGTGGTCCTACCATTCATTATAGATATGCACAAGAAACACACATGGAGTGTGAGGTGAAAAAGCTGACCCTGAATTTTGTATGGTTTACAATCAAACATGAATTCAAGGGCCAAGAGCCACTGCTAATTTAATTCCATTGTAATTATTGACTTGTTAGAAACTTAAGTATTTCTGTAATACCAAGATAAGTTTATTGTTCTCAGTCCCTCCTTCATCAGTGAGAACTTTGTGTGTTTTTCTGCAGATTCATTTATAGGAGTGAACATTGGAACATATATTTCTGAAATGCCAAGTCCAAAAGAGATAGTTGTTCTTCTTAAAGCTCAAGGTATCTAACATGTTAGACTCTATGATACTGACCAATCTATACTTATTGCACTCGCCAACACAGGGATCCGTGTGACTGTTTCTATTCCGAATGATCAGCTACTGGGCATTGGCTAGTTCAATGCAACTGCAAATATGAGTAAATTGGTTTTTGTTTTGTGGTGATCAAAGAAGATTTGTATTGCTATGTGCAAACGTCAAAGATCTATAATATTTCTTTTGATTAAAAAAATGTAACTTGCATTTTGAGTATGTTTTGTCAACAATGTCATAAATGATTAAATGTGACAAAATCATATGAAATATGTACTACATTAGA
>JASCZI010060523.1:20365-51537 GCA_036250425.1 Stylosanthes scabra
GATGTTAATTACTTACAAAATGTTAATTATTTACAAACCATTAAGATATATCATCAACAGAGTTAACTCTTTTCAAGTGTTGAAGATCTTAAAATGGACTATAACATGTACATAAAATGTAAAATGTCTATTAAATATTCAACTACTCTTCATTTTCCTTCTTCTTCCCCTTTCCTATTGCCTTCTTATTTTTAAGCCCTCCTAGTTATCTCCTTGGTACTACGAGCTGTAAATAGTGTCTTGATTTCCTTCTTTTTGTCCCTATTTGGATTGTCCCGACGTGTTGGAAGTGTGTAAGCTTTTTGCAACAATGAAATCTGAATTGTGTTGTAGTCGCTGAAAATAAATTTACAAATTATTCAACTAAAAAAATTAATGAGCTTATCATCCAAAACAGTATACAATTATCACCCGTTTCCACTGAACTTATCATCTGAAACCTAAAATAAATTCTTAAAAATAATACCTAAACTATGTTTTAAAAGTTATCAAGAACATACTAGTTTATGGCCATCCGGGTTCTTTGGCCTTCCACCCTTTTTTCGTGCATCATCATCGCTTGATGAAGACATTTTTTAATCCCTATAAATGAGTTTATAAAAATCAAATAAAAACAAAAAATAGAGGAACCAAATTAATGACAGAAATCAATCTTGGGGAAAAAAAATGAGGTTATCATCCAAAATAGTATGCTATTATCATCAGGTTCCACGGAGCTTATCATCCAAAACCAAAAATAATAAAATTCATATTGATAATGATATAAATATTATTATAATTTAAGAACCAACCAAAATTGACACACAATGCATAAAAGAGAAAAACTATTCTGGTCAACACAATAGTATCCTCACTATCTCAAAGCAAGATGCTCAAATAGCAAATCAAAACAGTATGAAAATGAAAAAAGTATCTAGACTAAAAAAGACATGAAAGAATAAAAAGCGTGTGAATATGCATGTATAACTATGACCCATGAATGATAATCCAATAAGAATGAAAATAACTAACAAGATCAGTTATATGAATGTTATCATCCCAAACGGTATTAAGTTAAAATCAAGACAGCAAAATCAAGAAATTAACATAGTAACCAGCAATAAAAAATCAACAAATTAACAACAAATTTAGATAAAAGACTTTAATTGATGCTTTCACTTTATTACACAGTATTTGTTTAAGTTAGGGTGATAAAATTCTTTGAGGAATCTAAAATCAGAAACTGTCGATGTTGATTCCACCTTCTAGCCAGAGTGATAACACACTACTGAAGTTAGATTCATCAACTTTTCACTTCAAAAGTTGAAAAATAAGTAAACTAGCAAGGCAATGTAAATTCCAACCTAACCTTCAAACTTAAACTAAAAATTCAATCAGACAAAAGAAACCAACCACACCAATGCCAACCCAAATATGATAATTCTTAAAACCCCTAAAATTTAGTCGATAAATTAAATAACATGTATAAAAATGTGGCTAAAAAAATATGTTATCATAACAATAATTTGTATTCAGAAAAATATAGGAGTAGAGCATTCAAATGTGTTAATGGATCCAGATTAGTAGATAGAGAAATAACGAAAAAACAAATTGCTTATACAAATTTGTCTCATCACAAATTTAGTATAACTTTATTAGAGAGAAACAATCATACTCAATCTCTTAAATAAGATATTCAATTAAACACAAGAAAAAACAATCAGCATAGTAAAAAAAGGAAGAATAGCTACACAAACCAGAATACTTGGAATATTTGGATGATAGATTCATACAATCACTCAACCAACACATAAATAGTAGTAACATCATGAAAAAGGAAACCTCGAATGCTCAACCAACCTCTGAATTACAATATAGAAAATAGGAGAAAAAATTTAAATGTATGTGATGTTGATTCCACCTTCTATCATGTAAAACAAAATAACGTTTACCACAAATGACAGATCCAACAAAAAAAGGGGTACTGACAAGCCACTCACAAGTTATCATACATAGTTATCATCAGAAACTGTTTTTCTCAAAGCCAGATCTCACAAAATTAACTAAAATCTAATTAAATATTTTCCAATCAAAATGAAAACAAGCACATACAAATCATTTGCACTATTTTTTTTTAATTTTATCATTCACCAAACATAACATTCTCAATAAAAGGGAAGCAAATTCATAACATAAATCATTCTTTAACACAAATCACATTTGTCATCATCAAATCCTTAAGTTATCATGCATATACACATATTTCTTATCATCCAAAACCGTTTTCTCAAATTTAAATTAAAAATAGACTTCACCACAAAAATAGAAAACAATACCTCAACGGTTGTTAAGAACGAAAGAGGCGACTCACCTTTGTTAAAGAACGCGCCGAGTTTTGGGAGACGAAGATGAACAATGATCGTCGCCAGAGGAAGTGAGCTTCACGGTGGTTGAATTAAGTTTCACAGATGATCGGTGGTGGTTGAGGTGAAGACGAAGGATCTTGAAGGATGTTGAAGCTGAAGATCGAAAGTGGTTCGAGCAACTTTGACGTTGATGGACAAGAGAGTGAAGAAGACTATCGTTTTACAGCTGTGAAAGAATGAAATCTAAATTGAGAAGGGACTTTAGGGTTTGAGTTTGATGAGATCCGTTTTTGGATGATAGAGGGAGTAACGTGGGTTCGTTTTTGGCAAGGGTTCTTCTCTTTTTTGGGCTGGATTTCGCGTGTTATAATTTTATTGGCTCCGTATGAGCTTTTTGTTGTGGGCTCCGTAGCATTACTGTTATTCTATTATTTAATCTAAAATTGGCATATAATTTATTGGAATAATGCTAGGAAATTAATAAAGAGCCAATGAATACAATTAGAGAAATAGAAGATGATAAAAAGAAAATGAAAAAAGAAAAAAACATAATAATATTAATTTTATATTGTTTCTCTAATATCGTAGATATTTTATGAACCCACGGTATAAAAATAAAGAAAACATATAACATCACTCTATATTAAAATCAAAAGTACAAGAAATTGGTCCATACCCAATTAATTTTGAAAACGATTTATAACCTAGAAAAATGACTAAAAATTCTAAATTATTATTCTAATTATTTCCTTAATTTCTTAATTTTAAAATAGAATTTTTTTTTATTTTTAAATATATTTAAAAAATAAAAAGATATATTCAAACTTGTAATTATTTAAAATTTAATAATAATCAAGATGATAAATTAATTGTTCTAATCATTATTGAGTTGAGAGTAACACAAAGAGAAAGGAGCTTGGCTCCATTGAGGAGGGTGTTTCAGTTTCGTAGCACTGATTCTGAACCCCAACTCCTCCAACTCCAACTCAACCTCGCAAAGGAGCAAACTTTAACACTCAAACGTTCTATTCAATTCCCTTCCCAATATCAATCAATAATCAAAATCCTCATCACACCAATAAATGCCATAGAAAACCAACAACAACAACGAAGAATGTCGTATTTGGGAACGGGATTTGGGAAGGGTTCTGGACCCTCCGCACCTCCCAAATCCCAACCCCCTTTCGGCTTCACCAACGCTTTTCCTCGCCCTTCTCCTTCTCCTTCTCCTTCTCCTCCTCCTTCTTCTCTCCCAACTCCTCCTAAACCCAGGTATGCCTATTCTATTCTATTCTTCTAGATTACTCTTTTACGAGATTTGAATCAGTGACGATCTTATGTTTGCTCTAGGGAGTTATCTTTGGATTCTAAGTATGTGTTGATAGGCGCAAAATTTGTTTTTTAGATGTGGGGTAGTCTTTATTGGGGAAGGAGCAGCGGATTTTCAGTTGCAATGGGGTTGCTTACTTTTTTGGAAAAATGGTTCATCTGGGTTTTGTTGTGTACATGGTTTTCTGGTGAATTAGCAGCTTAGCAGGTGGTGTAGTGCAAGTTCACAATTTTTTTAGGGTGGGAGAACTTGGGGGACACCAGAGCAGAATTTGTGTAGTTGGAGTTGGATCAACTAACAAACTGTAAAGTGATTGGGAGATTGATTTTGGGGGGTAGGGACTCGGGTTTTCATGCCTAGGATTCAAGCTGGAATATGGATGTCATGGAGATATGAATGTAGCTTACTCATTTATGTGAGTTTGTGGACATTTTTGTTAATATCTACTTAGCAACTTCAGTGAGTGAGTTTATCACTGTAAACATTCCTTTAGAGGAACTCATTATAGTGTTTCTTCTGCATTTTCTCTTTGTTAGAAGAAAAAAGGAAGAAAGAAAGAAACTGGTGCATATGTTATGGGAAAGTATATGACACCTCTTTCATCTTAATTATTGAAAAAAAAAACATGGTTGGAGTTTTCTTCAAGTTGTTTTATTGCATGATGCATTATTCACAGTTTATATTTTCTTTCAGACCCATTGAATCTTCTGGCTGGAGTAATGTTCAGAGACCTTTGTATAGAGATTTAGAAACTCATACTCCTGTAAGGTCCACTCCTGTCACAACATTTATTGCTTCACGCGATTCCACGAATGGTGTTACAGCCAGGGTTTCTAGATTTCCAAACCCAGAACGAACCAGATCTCCCCCTGTGTCCTATGAAGATCTTGATGATTTGAGGGACCCTGGCCAAACTGTCCAAAGAAATAAGTAAGATACTTCATCCACAATAGGACATGCCTTTCAATTTATTATGTATTTTGTATTATGTATCAGGGTTTTAGCATCGGTATTTTTTTGGCCAAATGTAAGAGTGTTATCTGCATAAGGATGACAGATTTAATGAAATTTTCTGGCCCGTGAAAGCCAATTTAGTTTTGGCGTTCTTCTGTTCACATCCTTTAAGCTCTTAATTTTTTTATATTTACCATGACTTGTCATGCCTAATGGTCATTTCTTTCACGTTACTCATTTATTTGAAGTCTCACTGTGCTTTGCTGCTGATTTCTGTAGCCACTCAAGTTCACCAGTTGATGGTCACGGTCATTTACTTCATTCAAAATCACCACCACAATCAGCTCCTTCATTTCCTGCAAATCATCACTCTGTTAGGAATTTTCAAAGTCCCTTGACTTCTGCCCAGCAGTAAGTTTTAGGTTCAACCCTCTCTCTCTGTCTCTCCCCGCCCAATTCATTTTCTCTGGAATTCCCCATGTGCATAAAAGCATTATAAGCTGAAACATGTTAAGTTGTAATTTGTTTGTTTTTGTTTTTTCGTTATTTTAATGTAGGTTAGATTATGAAAATAATCTTGTTCTGAACAATTATTCTAGTGTTTCATCGACATCTTATTATGCACTACATGTCTTGGTTCTACTAAAGTGGCTACTTGAAGTCTTTTTCGTAGTTCTATACAATTTTTTTTTTACCTTATCCATCCTAACGTGGTGGTATAAGGAGTCATCATCCCCTTCCATCTCAACATTCTAAATGGTATTTGTCTTAGATCAAGCTGTTCTTTTTACACAGGCAAGCTTTAGCTCCCAGAACTTGGAATGGCCAGGCCAGTTTATCAGCTAATTATTCTAACCTTTCGAACCATCAAAACCTTTCCTCAAGCCCTCCATATATTGGTTCTCAGAATCTGCAGCACAATGTTACGAAAGAACTTAACAGTCAAGGATCAAAGAGGACTAGGTCGCCTCCTTCATCTTCTGCCATCAGACAGGAAAATTTTCATAAAGACTTTAGAAGGTATTGGCGTATTGCCATGACATTTTTTTTTTTGGTCTGTACTTCGAGATGCTATTATTTGATGCAGCTTAGTTTATACTGCACACAGTCATTTACTTATTTGAGCAGTATATTTTATTTTCATTTCATCTAGCTCAATGAAATCTTGAGAAGATTGGCCTGTAGTTTGTAGGAAACATTTGATTAAACATGGACATCCACATCCAAAAATGTTAATCATAGAATTAGTTACCAAAAAATTGAAATAATTGTTAGATTTTGGATCACTTCCAGTTTGCAGACATCTTAATGTAGGTACTTTTCCACAAAACATTCCTTTTTTGTAGATGTGAAAATCAAAAGGGGTCTTATGATTTAAAAGCACTTTAGAAGGCTAATAAAAAGGTGACCAACATCTTTGAAGGAGGATTCTGCTGATTGTCTGAGTGGAGATGATGTAGAAGAATCTTATCTATTCTTCCTTTCTTCTGCTTATAGTTTAGCAATTTGCTTGTGATGGATTATACGTATGAAAACATCTTACTTTCTTTGTTTTCTGTAGTATATCTCAGTTATAAAGAATGAAACAGAATGTGCAATTGTTGAACCTGTTTTATTTTTGTTCTTGTAGACCTTCTATATCTCCACCTAAAATGACAAAAACGTCAAATGTTCTAAGGACCGGGCCTCCTCAAACTCATAAAAAATCCTTAACATCTGTGGTTTCTGAAGCCACTGAAAGCGGGCCCATCAGCTCCACTTCAACTAAAGAGTTAGGTCTCCTCCTTCATCATTTTCAGTCAATGAAACTGTTGAAGGCAACTCCATCTCCTTAGAAGACAGCTCTGAACAGTATGATATCAATTGAAAACCCATTTTTTCTGTACATTATATGTTGCTTTATCTATAATTTTTTTAAGGATCTTTATTCTTATTTTTCTGTTCAGTGAAATGCTAGCCAAGGCAAAGCGCTTAGCTCGCTTCAAGGTAGAATTAAGTAAACCCGAACAGAATAATGCTGATGTTGCTGACCAGAAGGCTTCTGCAAATAGACATCAACATTCTGTGTTGGAGCAGAGATATGTTGGGGGGCATGCAATGGATTCAACTGGAAACTTCACTAATGGCCATGCTGTTTCTGATCATGAAGGCTTTGAAACATCCAAAGTAATCATTGGCTTATGTCCAGATATGTGTCCTGGTAGGTTTTTGAGATTTTACGTCTACAAGTGAACATGTGGCATTTTTTTAAAATCTTTCATCTGCTCACAATTCCGTTTTTTTCAAGTATGCATAATTTAATATTTTGTTCCTTGGTCCGAAATATCCAGTTTGAGAGAGTTCCCTGCTTTGCTTCATTTTGAAATTTCTTTTCAGATTAATGCTACACAGCCTGAAAAACTTAACCAAAGTCTTGGACATAATTCACCTAGAGTCAAGGACAATTGTTGTATGAGATAATATGATGGACTACTTATCTACCCCTAGAGCAAAAATCATGTCAACTTATTATGAGCAGAATTCAGGCAAAAAAAGAAAAGCTCTAGCATTTCCCTTGTTTTATTTTTCCCAGTGTATGGTGATTTTTTCAAATGTGGACTTTATTTGCGATAGGGTTACTATGTTTACTTTATTTTGGTGCTCTGCTCTTGGTTTGTTTTATAGTGTGTCATTATCTGATTGGATATACAATGGGGATAGCTTTCTTAATCTTCATAGCAGTTACCTTCATTATTTTGATTTGTTTATGAGGATGACTCATCTTCACTCTTCCCTTCTCTCTAATAAAATTTTCTTCTGCATATATAAATAAAGAAATCCTTGAATTACATGGGAATTCTTCAACTTAATAGGTAGTATACGCATCTAGCTTCATTCTAATTTTGATTTGATCTGTATTCTAGAGTCTGAGAGGGGTGAGCGTGAAAGGAAAGGGGATCTTGACCAGTATGAACGCTTGGATGGGGATAGAAATATGACCAGCAGACTTCTTGCAGTTAAGAAGGTGATTGTCATATTACCAATAATAAAAGCCTTATTTATAAATTCTGTTATCACTTTTCATTAGTAACACATATCATTATTCATGACAGTATACTAGGACAGCAGAAAGGGAAGCAAGTTTGATTCGTCCTATGCCCATACTGCAGAGGACAATTGATTATCTACTTTCTCTGCTAGATCAGCCCTATGATGAGAGGTTTCTAGGTGCATATAACTTCTTGTGGGATAGAATGAGAGCAATTCGAATGGACTTGAGGATGCAGCACATTTTCAATCAAGGGGCTATTAGTATGCTTGAACAGATGGTACTGTTTTATTTTTAACAAAAGTATAAAAAGCCTGATTTTTCTCTTATTTAAGTGAAAATGATATCTATTTATTTCTGCAAGTTCTTTCAATGATCTATTGATTCTGGTGATTATGAAAACTCATGAGGCTGTTGAAATTTCTGTGGTTTCAGATAAAATTACACATCATTGCAATGCATGAGTTATGTGAATACACAAAAGGAGAGGGATTTTCAGAGGGCTTTGATGCTCACCTCAATATTGAACAGATGAACAAAACTTCAGTTGAATTGTTTCAGATGTATGATGATCACAGAAAGAAAGGAATATTTGTGCCTACTGAAAAAGAGTTTCGAGGCTATTATGCTCTCCTTAAATTGGATAAGCACCCTGGTTATAAGGTAAGTTGTTCCTGTTGTGCTTTAATCTTTAATGTTTCATTGGCAATAGAAAACCGTAAGAAAATAAGCAAGTTATCTTAGGTTGAACCTGCAGAGCTCTCCCTCGATCTAGCTAAGATGACTCCAGAGATAAGGCAGGCTCCAGAAGTTCTATTTGCCCGCAATGTAGCAAGGTTCGTATTTTCAAAATGGAAGTTATCTACTTTTTTGTTGCCATGCATTATTATGACAATTCCTTTTTGTTTGCTTTACAGAGCTTGCAGAACTAGTAATTTTATTGCCTTCTTTCGACTAGCAAGAAAAGCTACTTATCTTCAAGCATGTCTAATGCATGCACACTTTGCAAAGGTATGAGATATTGTTGTGTCTTATTGTGCTCATAAAAACACTATCATTGAGCTTTTCCTTTTTAAGGTTAGGTCTTCAATTTATAGACACATGATACACTTAAACAAGCATTGTAGGCAATCAATAATTTAATATACAACAATGCTTTTCATGCTAAAAGGCATGATTTTTTTACTGACCCCTTCATATCATGTGCCACTTTCACCAGTTGCGTACCCAGGCACTTGCTTCTCTACATGCTGGTCTGCAGAATAACCAAGGTCTCCCTGTTTCCCATGTTGCTAACTGGCTTGCCATGGAGGTATTTTTCAAGGACAAATTTGGATGAATGGTTATCTTGTTTCATTTCTTTTTTGTTTAGGCATGGTTTTCCAACTTCCTCTTACATGCACCGTTTTATCATCAAAATTAGGATGAAGGCATAGAAGATCTCTTGGAGTATCATGGATTCTTGATAAAGTCATTCGAAGAACCATACATGGTGAAGGAAGGCCCATTTCTCAATGGTGATGCTGACTATCCCACAAAGCGTTCCAAACTTGTGCACAAGAAAAAGTCTGAAACAATAATTGAAGATGTATTACCCTTGAGCCAAGCCGAAGTACCACCTGTGGTAACTAAGAAAGAGACAAGAAAGCAAAACAAGCATGAGACACCAATGGTTCCATCCATTAAAAATGATAGTTCTAGACAGAAGCTTGATGAGGAAATGCCTGACTCAGAAGTTACTTTGTCCCCAAAGGATAGCAAAGCAGGAGAGGCTAGCCCTTGGATACCAAATAAGGAACTTGGTCGTCAAGACAGTGGAAAATCTCATGATATGGCTAGCCCTAAACCATCACCGTTTAACTTCCCATTTCCTGATAAGACACCTGAGCCACAAGCTACTAGAACTGACATAATTAAGGGTACATATTCAGATTTAATTGTGAGAGGCTCTCCTAGTCCTAGGAGAAACTTGAACTCTAATGTTGATGTGAGACCATTGGAGATTGCACCAAAACCAGCTCCATCTGAAAGTTCAGTAGTTAGTATTTTTTCTGTGACACCTACTGTGGACCACGCTGAATCCCAGGATCAGTCTCTTACTGTTAACCAGGAAGAAAATGGGGATCAAATGGATGATGACAGTGAAAACATTAAAGATAAAGAAATTGCTGAAGCTAAGCTGAAGTTATTCTTAAGGTTCAAATTCGTGCCTGATTTCATTTAGCATCTTCAGGTTTTATCATGTGAATTTACTTTTGTTTGAGTCATTAAATCTGTAATCCAAATTATTGTTCCCTCTGCTTGGTCAGGTTATGGAGGAGACGAGTGTCAAAATTAAGGATGTTACGTGAGCAGAGGCAATTAGCAACAAATGCTGCATTAGAGTCATTGCCATTGGGACCCCCAATTCGACAATACACAACTGTAAGATTGGCATGATTGTGTGATTTTCTCACTAAACTGCTCCTGTATTTTTTGTATTTCCTCTTTAAATGAGCTGAATCCCTTTTTGAGATAGGTTTTAATTGTTAAGTGAATTGAAGTTGAGTGCTTCCTCTTAAAGTAAAGGTAGTTCTTGCTGCTGAATAAAGGATTAAAACCTTCTGTGAATTCATCATTTTAAATGCTTATTGGACTTTTGAGCTATTGACTTCTTGCTGAACTTTTCCATTTATGTTTTAAAATTCCTACTGAAATAGTGAAATCTATTTTTTCATAAAAGTGGGAACACATGCATGGAAATCACCCATTTAGCATTTTTTTTTTGGCCTTTCCTTTTAGCACTTTTATTTTCAGTAATAGCAATAAATCCTTGAATTGATTATGTGTATTGACTACTATGTTTTCCCTTTGTTATGAAGCAACCTGGTAGCTTTGACAAGTTTGACATCAATATAGCTATGAGGGAGAGATATGAAAAGCAGGAAAAGTCACAAGCAAGACTTAATATCTCGGAAATAGTTGCCGATACACTAGACAGAAGAAACAAAGATGCTAAATGCTTGTGCTGGAAAATTATTCTATGTTCTCAGATGAACAGTGGATATGAAATGGGGTCAGCAGGCTGGTGGTTGGCCTCCAAGCTCATGCCTTCTAGAGACAATGATGTGATTTTGTCATCTCCTGGCTTAGCAATATGGAGGAAATGGTTTTCTAGCCAACTTGGCACTGATCCTACTTGCTGCATCTCCATAATTAGGGATGCAGCACTTGGTAGATTAGATGAGACAGCATCTGGGGCGAATGCAGTTGTGTTTCTTGTTTCTGAGAGCCTTTCATGGGAACTTCAGAGAGTTCATCTCCATAATCTTCTGAACTCAATTCCCTCTGGAGCTTGTGTACCTCTACTGATCTTATGTGATACATATGACAAAGGGTTCTCTTCTATTATAATGCATGAACTGCACCTTCAAGACATCGATAAATTACGGGTTAGTTGCTTTCGGATTGTTTTCCTTATTGAAAACCTGCAGGGGAAACACTTAAGTGCATTTTTCAGTGATCAACGATTGAGAGAGGGTCTGGAATGGCTGGCAGGTGAATCACCTTTACAGCCTACCCTTCGATGTGTGAAAGTGCGAGAACTTGTTCATGGGCATATTAGTTCCTTCTCAGCAGTTCAGGACACCATCAGTAACTACAAATTGGGCCCGAATGACTTTATCTCATTGTTCAATGAAGCCTTAGGTTGCTCATTGCAGGAAATTATTATTGCTGCCAATTCAAATCCTGCTGGTTGGCCATGTCCGGAGGTTGGTTTACTTGACAAGTCATGTGATGAAGATAGGGTGGTTAAAAGGTACTTGCCGACTTTGGGATGGAGTTCGAAAGCAAAAATAGAACCTGTAATTCATGCTCTGCAAAGCTGTAAGCTTTCTCCATTTCCTGACAATTTATCCTGGTTGGCGGAAGGATGTAAAGTTAGACATGAAATTGAGAACCAGAAGATACAGCTTGAAAATTGCTTGATCCTGTATCTGACTCATACTAGTAAGATGATGGGAGCCCCATTGGCGACGAAAGAGGCACGTGTTACAATTCAAACCTGCGCTAGACTGGAGCTATGTGGCTCAGGCTATCGTGTAGTTCCTCATTGGGGCATGATTTTTCGTCGGATTTTCAACTGGCGATTGATGGGTTTATGTTGCAGGGATATTTCCACGGCTTATATCTCAGAATGTCATCATGTTGCTCTTCCAAGTTTGGATCAGGATATGGGACTTGAAGCTAGTTTCACATCATCTTATAATCTGAACCCAACTTTAGATGAAATAATCAGTGTTAATTTTGACACACCTCTTCCGGTGAAGGGTCATCCAGAGCCAAAAGCGATCCGACAGATTCCTCAGGAAGACTCAAATGATGTATTTCATAGCCAGAGGAATGGTGAAACTAATCTTCATGTTGATCCAAGCATAAATACAGCTTGCACATTTGGTTTGAACAATGCTAACAGTGAAGCATTAGTGAAAGAAAA
Source organism: Stylosanthes scabra (assembly GCA_036250425.1). NCBI lineage: Eukaryota > Viridiplantae > Streptophyta > Magnoliopsida > Fabales > Fabaceae > Stylosanthes > Stylosanthes scabra. The sequence continues at coordinate 32,500 of JASCZI010060523.1, forward strand.
TCCAACCAAAGAAGCTGATCAGTTAAGCAAGTTGTTGGAACAGTGTAATTTGATGCAGGATGGCATAGATAAGAAACTCTTTGTATACTTCTGATTTGCTTGACTCTTTGTACACTTAGTTTTTTTCATGTACAAATTACAAAAGGAGAAAAGTTGGTAAGGTGATGTTGATTAGGAAATTTTGTATGATGAGTTCCTTTTTTACATTTATTTGGTTTCCTCCATCTCTGAGTTCAGACATTGGAAAGGAATTGATATAGCAACAGAAAAGTTTAACTGTTAAATGTGTAGAAATTTAGTTTTTTTGTATGTGTGAAATATTGTTTAGTCAGTTAACATTAAAATTACCGAAGAGAATATATGGCTTATATTCCTTACTAAGTATGCAAGCATTATTTTTCCATATCAAAGTTGGGAATGATGTTAAAAGATTATATAGTATCCCTTTTCTAAAGCAAGCAGATTCTCTTTTATTTAAAGTGTAAACTATGGTGTGAGATTACTAAACATGTTAGCTGAATGTGAGAATTAGAAATAGTAGGATATCTTTTCATATCCTTGAATATAAGTATATAATAACATACAATATCTTACTAATTTTTAAGGAGATTGATTGGTTAATGCCAAACCCATCACTCATCAAATAATTTGTATAGTATATAGCCTATAGGATTCATAATGCTGATACTTTGGAGACAGGATGAGATTGTGAACAATGAAACTGTATATATGCTTATTCCTGGTCCATCAATCCACAACATGCTGAGTTGGAAAAAGGGTCTTGATAATTGGAAGATTCACAATAATTGGAAATAATAATTCACATCAACTGTTATTAAAATGAGTCAGTTGTCTATAGACCCTATTACCCAAAACATGAAAATAATCTTGAAATGCAATTTCATATTCTAGGAGGAAGAAAATAACAGTTATATTACACTGTACTCAGCATCAGCATGAGTGAGGATAATGAATTTACATTCTCAACAGCATCTTGCTTTGCCCTTAAAAGAAGATCATTGACCATAATTCAATACAAATGAGGGTTAGTCACCAGCCATTCTCCCTGCATCACCTTCTCTCCTTCAACTCATATAATTTATGAATACCTTCCAATGCATAAATATGGAGAGTCAAGGTCGTCACGTCATCGGAGAAGACGAGTTCAAGTGGTTCTGCATGGTTAAATGATATGTAACCAGAATTGGCATATTAAGTTTATGTTTTCCACATTCGGAAACAATGCACCTAAGCTAATGAAATTGATTAATATAGGTAATTTTCGACGATAATGTACATGACACAGAGGATAGAACACAGGTATTAGATAGATATGTACCACTTAGGAGAAATAACAAGGATACTTGGTCTTGTTTCCATGAAGCCTCTATTTGAACTCTGCAGATGGAAAAGGAGAAATCTGTTGAGTTTTTGCTCAAATTATGATCAAACCATTAATATGAAACGAAGCTAGTGAGAATGTACCAATTATATTGGTCTTTGATCAGTTGGTGACGGAGCGACTATAGCTGGACTTCTCATTGAGATTGCATGCTGGCATGTCTGTAAATCAGAGATTCCGCTCCTCACAGAACGAGAAACTTCCGACACAGTAGTAGTGGATGTCTCGAATATTCCGTTTTCCCTCTTGGACCTTGTTAACATACTGGCATTGATGTCACCTGATCCGACTTGAGATGAACCTAACTACACAAAAATTTAAAGATAAGATAAACAAGCCCATAATCTAATGATAGGAGAGAATCAGATTATTGAACCACCAATAGAACTTTTAGCTCCATATAAAATACTTGCAAGAAGAATTTATGCGAAACAAATGCGTAAAATGTTGCTGTGCTTATAAAACATAACCAAAATTCCAGATCCTGATAATACTAAACCCTAAGATAACTTTTAACAAATCATTATCTGAATAGAATTGACCTAAGATAACTTCCAAGTGCGCGACACATTAATATGATGAGACACTACAAATTTGAAATCTTTATACAGGTCTAAATGTAGAAAGAATAAAATACAAATTACACAAAGGGTATAATATTCAGGTAATTCATACATTTGACAGGCCTTTGATCTGAACAATGATAATTGTTATATCATCTGTTCGGTTCTCATGTTCTAACCATAGTTTATATGACTCTCCAGCAATGGCAGCACAAGCATCACGGGGATCTGAATAGCTTGCTGCCTGCACCATTACAAAAAATCATAGAATGTATCAAGAAAGGATATTAAGTCATAAAAAAGTTTGGTTGATTTTAAATCATGATAAGTTTGATAACAATGCCAGGTTATAAATGAAGTGTGAACATATGTTAAAGGTTATAAATGACAAACTATTACCACCAATTGTTGATAATTTCCGAAGTGTGAACATATGTTAAACACACAGATAAACAATGAAAAGCTGAAGTTTATCTCACTGATCAATCAACTTGTGAAGATTGTAAAAGAATGATTAGCATTTTTTTATGTTAACTATCTACAGATCAGGCTTATATAAATTTCACCAGCTAAGCAAACATTTCTGGAAGTAAAATAACAATAAAGAATGATTGGCAAAAACAATGTTAGGTTTGTCTTGTGAACTATTTCCAGTTAGGGTTACAGAACTGAAGCATTCACTAATAATTTAAAAAGCAACACCGAACATTAGAATGGAAAGTCATCTTGAGAAGAAAAATATAGACATTATCCGAATAATAAATATAATTTAGAGAAATAGGTAGCATGTCATACCATATCAATAACAGTTTGGCTCGATAGGAACTCAAATATGCCATCACTTGCAACAACAAAGAAAAGATGATTCGGCGTAAGCTGAACTGTTGACACCTCAGGAACAGCAATGACACCAATGGTTTCTGCCAAATTATCCCCTACACTCCTTGTAAAAGCAGTTCCAGGATACATTCCATTTTGAACCCACAACCTTGGAGGATCGCCACCCTGACTTTCTTCATCGCCCCAAGTTTGGATATTTGGATCCTTAAGCCCTTCTACCTGATCAACACTCAACACCCTTGCCCCACAAAGTTTCACTCTCTCATATTCATCTCTCCGAAACGGTGTCTGATCGGAGGACAAGTCCTCAGCAATAATCCTATTCCCGTCCTTAACAGCTAGCACCGCTCTTGAATCACCAACATTAGCAACATAAAGGGTATCACCGATAACTAGCACGGTAATTGCAGTGGTACCACTCATGGAATCATCGACATCACTATTATGCAATTCGTAATTCGTTGTTAAGAATGCCGAAGTATAGGCCTTAACAGGGTCCTCAAGCAATGCAGGGTCATTAGACAATGTTTCTACTAACCTATCCTTAACAAAGTTTGCACACTGTCCACCAAATTGACCATGACCATCATAAACACCAAAGAAATGGACACTGGGGTTACCTTGAATCTGAGTCCTAATGCAGAAACTATCTTGGTTTTCCTTTTCAGGTGAATCAGGGTAGTATCCCCTCTGAGTTAGAACAGAATACTCCAAAGTGAAGTTATGTGAAGGAACAGTGGCTACCTCCAATGGTCTCTGTGTGAGTATGTGCTTCCTTTGTGCACGGTAAGGGCCAAGTTCTCTGTAGTCCCTGGAGCCACCTTCTGATGGTGCAGGGTACCGGCTACAACACTTGCCATTCACACAGCCCATTCTTCAAACAGAAGGTGTGCAGCTAAAAAAAGTAAGAAAAACAAAGAGCTCAAAAATCAAAAGGCACCAAACTAGAAGCTAAATAAGGCAATTCAAAGTGGAAGCTGCAAGCTATGAGCTTCTGAAAATCCACATTGTGGTTCCAAGCTTGATCCTTCTTCAGCTGTTTATTCTGAGAATGAACAAAAACCCTAGGGGGAGGAGGAAAGATAGGATTTTGGGGGATGGATTGTGATCAGAGGATGAGAAAAACAAAAGGGCAGTTGTTGAATTGAAGGAGGGCAAAGAAGAAAGCTAAAAAAGGATGGGAAAAAAAAGCAGAACCCTAGAGAGAGAGGAAGAGGAAGCCCAGAAAGGAAGGAAAAGGGTGAGGCATTTTTTCTGGCCTTAGATGAAAGGAAAAAGAAGAGAAATGTGAGAAGCAGAAGGCGTGTGAAGTGGGGTTGTAGAAAATGAAAGAAAGAATTGTACTTTTCGTTGGGTTGCAGAGAGAGAGAGAGAGAGAGAGAGAGAGAGAGAGAAAGGATCAAAGGGGGAAAGCCGTGGTAGGAAGAAAGAAGAGTCCAAATGGGGGTTCACAAGAGAGAGAGAGAGAGAGAGAGAGAGAGAGAGAATGAAAGAGATGCACACGAAAAAACACAAGACAGAAACAGAGACAAAGTCACAGAGGGACAAGGATTTGAGAGATTCTATTCTATGAGTGCATGCCTGGGTTTTTGTTTTCAGAGAAAAAAAAAAGAAAGAAAGAAAGAAAGAAAGAAAGAAAGGAAAATGAAAAACAGTTGTAACTCGTAACTCACAGAGGAAATAGTGGTTACATGGTTAAACGTTTTTTTTTTCAATAAAATTTAGGTTTAGTGTGATTGTAGAATAAAAATAAAGTGTTAAATATACTTTTCGTGCTCTTAAATATAACATTTTGAAACATTAATAATATCGTAAAAATTATTATATTAACAGAATAAATATACATGTTATTTAAATTTTTTATAGAAATTAAATAATTAAATATTTTATTCGATCAAATCTAATTAAGTTACATAATATGTTATTCACATTAAATGATGATAATAATTTTAATTGAAATTATACTATTCATTTAGTTTTAGTCACACAAAAATAATACTATTCAATTAGTTGGATTTAAAAAAAAATTAATTTAATTGGACTTTATTAATAAAAAAATTTATATATGTATTATTATTTTATATTTTAATATATATATTTTTTATTATATGTTAATATATATTTTATAATAATAATTAATTTTAATGATTAATTTTAGCTTGTATTTATGTTACCCATGAATTAATAGAGGTTTATAATGGAATTTTGGGGCTGGTTAGGACAATTGCATGATGGAGTGATTAGCTTCCACCAGGTCCAAGCTGTGTCCCACCCAGATTCTCTTGTGTTTTCTTTGTCAATAAATGATTTTCATCCTTTAATCCTTTACACAATCCCAATCCTTATAATTCTCCTTATATGGATTTTTGTTATCATATGCTCTTAGATACAAGTTAAGAAACATTTAGGACCTGGTTGTTTGGAGGAGAAGGGAAAGAAAGAAAAGTAAGGAGGGAAAAGAGAAGGAAACATAAGTTTTCCATCGTTTGTTTCAAGTGAAAATTTGAAAGGATTAGATGAACAGTTTTAAAAAGTTGGTGGGCCCCATAGTAAAACTTTTCCTTTCAACTATGGAGTGAAAATGAATGGAAAACATGTAACTGGTATCCAAGTGTATAATTATTCCATATTACCCTTAAAGTAAAAACATGATATAATTTATTATGTTAATAATGTCTTCTATTTTTATGTTGAAAATTATATTAATAAAATAAAATATATTGATTTTATTGTATTTACAAAAAAGTATATTTATAAATTATAAATTTCAAATTAAATAAAACTATTAATACATTAAATAATTATATTAATTTAAAAACATTATATTCAAGTATTGATTATACTAATATATTTTATCTTATTATATTTATTTTAGGTTTATATATATATAATAAAATAAATCTATATGTATTACTATACATATTTATATATTTTTTATATTTTTTTATTTTAATTTTTGTGTTTATGTATAATAATTTTGTATTATACATAATTATTTCTATGCTATCACATAATGTGTTTATGTATTTTATGAATTTTTTGTGTTGATATTTATATTTTGTATTGTAAATAATTTAATGTCTAGATATATAGTAATATATATAGTATTACCGTTAATAATATTTTTTTATAATATAAGAGTAAAAATGTCATTCAATACTAATACTAATATGCTTTTCTTTCCTTCAAGTTTTCTTTTCAATCAAACAAAAAAAAGTTATTCTTTATTTTATTTTCTTTCCTTCTATTTTCTTCTCATCCAAACATATGGAATGAAAACAAAAATTCATTCAAATTCTTTCCTTTCTCTCCCTTCCTTCCTACTTCCTTCCTTCCATCCAAACGAAGCCTTATTGACCTATTAATTATGAATTCTTATACTATTTAATAATTATTTGGACCCACTCAATTAATATGATTCTTTCTCATTTGTTATGACTAAATTACCCTTAAATTTTTTTCTCAAAAAATTATAAGTATAATTTTATTTTTTACTCAAGCATACATATAAATTTCTCTTTAAAATTATTCTCTAAAATTATTAGTGCCAAATTAAAAGAGACCTTTCACATTATTTTTCACCATCTATTTTACAAAACAATCAAACATAAATGAGGATATTTTATGAAAAAATTTTAATTATTAAATTATAATCCTTTTATATTTATCGTGTTATTAAAATAGTTAATAAAAATATATACCACGACATGACGTATAATACTGGCTTATAAATACAATAAAAATTCAACTATCATCTTTTTTAAGCGTGTATGTTAAAATGATTATTAGTATTTTTTAAAATTACTCAATTAAATATCTTAATATATATATTTTAAGAACTAAGTACCTCTTATTAATATTCATCAACTTTTTTTCTAATATTTTAATTTTATAATATTAGAATTTACTTGTTTGTTAGCCAAATAATATTGATCTAAAAGAAAATTACGTAAATTATTTTTGTATAAAAAAATATAGAGAACATAGAGAAAAATATTGTGAATAGTATTTTCTAATTTGGCACTAATAATTTTAGAGAATAATTTAAAGAGATTTTTAGTTTATATGTTTCTATGATGAACCGATACTGAGACAGACACGGAATACGACATGACAAGCGACACGACTACAAACCAATTTTAATTTTTTTAAGTGACACGGGGACATGACATATATATAAAATATAATGTATTTTTAACAAAATTATAATAATATCTTAATATTTTATTTATATTAAAATTTAAATTATTATTTTTAAGTATTTTTAATGTCTTTTTTAATTATATAAAACATTTAACATAACTTTTGGTTTTAAAAATAATAATATTTACTACTTTTAAATTTAATAGTATAACAAAAATTTTATGGGTAGTTTAGCCATAATAAATGAGAAAGAATCATATTAGGGCAAGTTACCCATATAAGCTATATGAAAACCAATATTATCAGATTACACCAAAACCAGAAAATTGATCATATTGCACCGTTTGCCATTTCTATGGAATCCGTGAGATCCTGGCACAGATTCCTTGTTGTGTTAAAAAAATGTAAGGGATCCGTGGCAGCCTACCACGGATCAAGAGCAACACTTTTTTTTTTTTAGTTAGTTTTAAATATGTAGTTGTTATTAGTTTTTAATAGAATCAGCGCGGATAAATATTACGCGTCATATCATTGAAAGTTGTCGTTCGCGTTAGAAAAAAAATTAAACGACGTGAACACGAAAACACGAAGACGTACATAAATATACGAAATACACATGGCTGCAAGTTCTGATACACATAAAGTAATGCGCGAAATTAAAGTACATAGCTAACATAAGATAACTACATATGGCCTCCGGTGTCGCATCCTCGACGACGTGGAGCTCTGCGGGCCCGCCCTGGTGCTGCTGGCTTGCCTGGCTGCTCAGCCGGTGCAGGTGACACTGGAGGAGTCGACAGACGCGCAGGCTCCATAAACGATACGTCCCAGGAAGCACCCGGCACGTGTGATGCGGATGGAGGAGTCCCACCAAGAGCCATAAAAACATGTGATGGACCGGACATAGGCTCGTTTAGGTCTAGAAGGACCGGAGAGCCATCGAACTGCGTGTCCGGCCTGTAAGCACTGCCGCCCTCGCGCATCATGTCGCTCATCAACTGCTCGAATCTGGGGCTATGCAAGGCGTCCAGGAACGCCTGCGAAGAAGGGAAGCTCATGGTCGACGGGATCGTGGTCCCTTGGGTCTGAGGGGTGGGTGAGATGTAAGCCTGTGAGCTTGTCCCCGCCTCCTCTACCGCCCGACTGGTGCTGGCACTGCCCTGAGTCTGCTGGGTAGGCGCCCCGTCACCCCCCTCCCCGTGGCCTCTACCAGCTCTGCCGCCTCTGCACGGTCTTTCCGCCCCTCTCCGACATTCATAGCTCACAGGCAAGCGCCTGTTCTTCTGTGTCGGTGGCACGACCGGCGCATCCTCAGTCATGACGTCGTCCAACCACTGCCAGTCCTGAGCGGTGGTCCTCGTCCCAACCATCATCCTCCTCGCAGGTCGCCTGTTATCCGGCACATGAGGCATGTCAGGGTGCGGTGGATGTGGATCTGACTGTCTCTGCACTTCCTCAACCGAGATCTCGTCGGGTGGTAAACGATGAAAACGATCAGCGGGGACAAGGTACCTCCTACCGGCGAGGATCCACCACCGAATAAAGTCTGCAGTGGGGCCGGAATCAGCAGACGGTAAAACCTGGAACAGCTGCTCAAACCTGCATACCACAAACACGTTACATAACATAAAAAAACGAAAAAACAAGTGAAAGTAAACCGAAACCATAAGTTAAACCATACCTGGTTGCCCAGAGTGCATGCCAGCGCTGAAAGGTCTGCGGAAACCACTGGTCACTCCCGCGTCCGTCCTTCGCATGCAAGAAGTCGATGTTCAGGGTCCGGTGAGGATGATTCTAAACCCCACCAAACTGCAGGATCACCCGATCAACCTGGTGCCGCTCGATGGTTCCAAAGTATATAAGTGGGACGATCGAGTCCTAGAAGGCGTTGTGTTCCTCCTGCAGAATGCGTCGATCTAGCACCGCCTCTACCTCCAACGTCCGATACAGGAGACATACGAACTGCAACACGAAAATGATGTATAAGGCAACCATATTGAATGCATGTTTCATAACTAATACAGTGAAACGAAGATCGAAAAAATTCCAACTAACCTCGCTGAAGGGCATAAAATCAAGTTGCCTCTGGAGACGCTGCAGTTGGGGATCCCTCTCGTCGGATGAGGGGAGAAACCTAGATCACCTGATAATACCACAAACACGTTAACCAAGCAGCATAAAATAAAACACAGGTGAAAATTAGACAACGAAACATCTTGTCGGTCGGATTGTCAGGGAGAACTCCGAAGGTGCTCCTCAGCCATGAGAATGTCACGGTGCACTCGCCCTCGACCGGCGGCGCGGGTGGCTCGCCGAACATCTCCCGAAAAAAGTCAAATCTTGATCTCCCTGTACCATCCAGCATCATGTTCTCGAAGTCCCAAAGGCAGCCACTCACAGGCTCGCCGTCGTTGGGGAGACCCAGCTGGTACACGACATCCTCGAGGGTGATGGTGCACTCGCCCCACGGCATGTGGAACGAATGAGTCTCTGGTCGCCACCTCTCTACGAAGGCGCTGATGAGCGGCTCGTCAATCTTGAACCAGCGCTCGGTCAGTCGTGCAACCGGGAGCAGACCGGCCCGCTGCACGATCGGCTCAGCGCGTGGATCTAGGCCCATCCCAATCTACCGATGGATGGTGACGATACACCTATCGTCCTGCGTTGAATAGGAACAAGTATTGGATCAAGAAAAAAAATGGGTAGTTCGTAACAATCAGTTAAAGCTAAACAGAATGTTGATACCAAACTAACACGTAAACCCGTAAATAAGTCACGGTTAATAACATCTATTAGCACCCTAAACAATAACATCTAATTTAAACTAACTTAAAACCTAAAGTAAATCACCCTAACAAATAAAACACATCTAACTAAAAAATAAATCACATGTAATTAACAAATAAAAGACATCTAAATTAAAAACTTAAAAAAACAAAAAAACTAACCTGAGCGTGGACATTATGGGCGACGTGGGAAATATCATTGAGGCGGTACATCTCCCGCCGGTCCTCCGCGGCAATCTCCTCGATTGGACGGTCCTCCATGAAGAACACTGAAAAGCTCTCTCAATCTTTTTCTCTGACTTCTCTCTAGAAAATTTCTCACTTCTCTATCTAAAAACCAACCACTCTCAATCTGAAACACCCTGCCGCGGATTTTATAGGTTTTTTTTTTCACCCTGAATCCGTGGCAGGGTGCCATGGATCCTACACAATGCGTTACAAATTGTTCCGAATCCGTGGTGGGGTCCAACGGATTCAAGAAATTCCTATACTCTGCCGTGGATTCCATATAAATGTGAACAGTGAAATCTGATCAATTTTGTTGTTTCAGTGTAATCTGAACAATTCGGTTCTTTTTTAGTGCATTTTGGTAACTTGTCCATCATATTAATTGAGTGTATCCAAATAGTTATTAAATAGTACAAAAATTCATAATTAATAAGTTTAATAAATGCTTCTTAACTTGTATCATAAGAGTGTAGGATAGCAAATTCCTTAGTATATAGAAAAGTCATCAATACTACTATTTTTAAAATTTGAAGGATGAGTTTGGTTGAAAACATTTGTGTAGAAAATAAGAGTTACACAATAAATGCATGCATTAGAAGCTTCAAATTCATCTACAATAGTATAGGTCATATAATTCGAAATTATCATATTTATAAAAATATTTATTATAATATTTATAAATTTATATAAATAATATTTATAAATATATATTTATAATATTTAATATTATATATTTAATTTAATGATAATTTATAGATAAAAATAAATATTAAAATAAAAAATTATAACTATTTATGGCTAAATAGTTATAATTACCAAATTTTTTCGATCCAAAAGATATATTTTAGGAGTATCATAAAAAAATATTTGAATAATCTTTCTAAATAAATTTTTACATTCTAATGTATCTTTAGAACATGTTTTGACTAAATTCATTATATAAAAATAGTTAAATACTACCATCAAAAGATTGGTAGTATATCATTACTCCTCTCAAAAGTGAATTATTAATTTGTTCAAAAGATTTGAATATGAAGGATTGAATGATTTATTGAATTCCCTCTCCATCATTGTCATCGATTCATTCGCAAATTCACACGTAACATGTTCGAACACAATTTATGCTATTGACTTGTTTAAATTTAATGTGATCCAAACACAAGTCAAAGTCAAATCTGTGTTCATACTAAAGATTATTGCCCCACTAAAATGTTTTACATTATTCAAATGAATCATTTTAAAGGCAAATGGAAATCTTCACTTCTATAAGGAGTATAAAATAACAGTTTGCGGCATTTATTTCTACCTTAAAGAAATCGACAGTTATCGGTTTTCATTTTGTGGAATCAATATATATATATATAAAATAGTGAAAGAGATAGACAAGTTTCTTAAGTAAGATTACTCAAATTACTAATAGAAAACAAAAATAAGTAGGAAATTAAAGATGATAGATAATAACACAAAAAGTAGTAGTTGATGTATTTAATTAGTTGACAGGTTGCTTTGTGGAAATTAAACTAAGTAAAAACTAAACTTATGTATGTAGAGCTTAAAATTCAAGAATATAATTGTTGAATAATAATAGTAGAGTATAATGAAGCCAGTTCATAGAGCACTAATAATAAAGCTGCGTGAGAAGAATGACTTTCTCATATTATTGTCAATGCTGGAAAGTGCATCAATCACTCATGACTTAACTAACCTCTTCAACCCTCTTTTGCTAACATTTGCTCTCTTATTTGGTTTTAGTATCTTATCCTTTTATTACCATTATCAACTTTTTAATGTACAAGGCTTGTCAAAACCAAAATATGTATATTAGACAAAGGAAGTCGATATATTTTATAATATAAGAAGTATTTTGGGTATTATATGGTTTTTTTTTTTGGTGACTAATGATATATGATTTATGATAATTTATAATTTTAATCGTTCATTTTAATATTTATATATTTTAAAATTATTTTATAATTAAAATCAACGACTAAAATCATTTAATTTTCGTATATAATGGAGCACCTAAAATACTTTCTTAATATAATTTCTTGCATTACATTATCTATAAGGTGCAATGAGAAAGGTAATATAAAAGAAATACTTTATATATGACACATATATAATTATAAAGTGAAAATATAGAAAACTTAGAAAATAAAATATAAAATGGAAGTAATTTGGTAGGTTGAGCCGTGGAGGAAGGCTAAAGTCCATAGCGCATGGAAAATGGCATACTCTTTTTTTTTTTTTAAATTCCTCTAGCTGAATTTTTTGGGTATTATAAGATCAAAATTGATTATTTTTGTTTTAGTCAAGAGACTAAAATTTAAGGTTTTTTAAATAAAGCCCATTTCTTTTGATCATGAAATAAAGCCCACTTAAGATGCCGAACAACTTATTCTAAGGCCCAAGAAGTAATGCGGAGAAGCCCAAGAAAACGCCAAAAAAGCATGTCTAAGAAACTTTGCAAAGCTCACAAAAAAGACATATATTGCTGGCTGTGGGGTTCGAACCCACGCGCACTTATGTGCAGAAGATCTTAAGTCTTCCCCCTTAACCTCTCGGGCAAACCAGCTACATGCTACATAATTATCGAGTTAAATAATATAATTAATCTTACAAAGAAAAACCCATATTGAGCTATTCACCGACTCTTAGGTAATTAAGGATATAAGTGTAATTAACATTTCTCAAAGAAGAACAAGAATATCCTTAATTATTATTACATTGATATATACCACTAAACAAAGGCACAAATCATTATGTATGTATATGTTGTATTACAGGCCCGGGTTATATTTAAATAATACTCCATGTAGCTAGCTTGTATTATTTTGAAAGAGGTATATACTAATTATGAACCTTTTTGGAAGATCTCCTACTTTAATTTATTATTACTAAAAAGCATCTTGGAATTTGGAACATACATTTTTATTGCTTCTCTAACCTGTCTCCTACTTTTGTCTTCTACTTCCCCTTCCTTCTAATGTGTTTGTATATGGCGTGTCACCCAAATTCAATTATGGCCACGTGCACTTTAAGTTTCTTAATCGCTATCGATTTATCAAAATTAATCACTTTTTTTAAACACTTCAATTCTAGCTTATAATTTGTGGGTTTTAGTCTTGATTGTTTGTACATATATATTTTTTAATTTTCACTATATATTGTATTGGATATATATAATATATATCCATATATAAATAATGAAATATCCATATATAAATAATGAAATACTCCACTTTTGGGGGTTGATATATCTCTAAAATGTAAATGAGCCACCACCCCACCAGCTATATATAAATATGCATAATGCATGTTCAACTTTCCCAACTTATTAGAGCTTCTCAATAATGTAATGTTGTTATCAAATCCAAATGCGATGACACGACATCACAGATTCACAGGAAAAATAATCAAAAATAAAAAAAAACTAAGTGATCATTATAATTATTCACGAAGTAAAATATATAATGACCATCATTAATAATGTTTTAATTTCTAATGCCTGATTTCCATCTATTCAGAGAGGGATAGCATTATAGCCATGCAAAAAAAGAAATAATTTTGGCACATACACTTTATTATTCCGTATAAATTAAGTAACTAATTACTAACTCTTGTATCAATAATTATTCTCTTGCAACCTTATTATTACTCATCTGATCATGTGAGCTAGCTTCTATAACATATATATGGTGCAGATAATGGAAAAAATAAATGAGAAATCATAATGATCATATATAAGAATATGCTTATTAAGAAATTAGAGATATTCGATGAAATTTAATCAGTCTATATAGCTTATTGAAATGCTTAGGCACGCACTATATATTGTAGAAAAGAAGGAATAAAAGACAAGAAGAAGATGAGAGCATAAATATATATATAAACCTCATCAAGTAATAAGCAATGCAAGAATGAAGAAGAGAGCACTTTTACACCCCACTCACTTACCACATACACATCTTCAAAAATCTTAGGCGTGACAACCTTAAGTGGGGTGCATTATCATGATTGATCAATATCATTCAATTCCCCAACCTCCCCCACTCTAAAAACCTCACTTCATCCATACCCCTGCCTTTCATTTTTTTTTAAAATTTTCATTCCATATATCTCTAATAAATCAAGAAAAAAATATCTATAATAATAATAATACTAATAGTGATGATGTTATCTTCCATTCATATTTAAACGTTTCACTTATTACATTAAGATGATAAAATCCACAAACCTCATCAAGAGTAGTTAGAAGTTAAATATAAATAAAATATAACACCACCAACTTAATTTTTTTTTCCCTCCTCTAAAACCTAAGAATTTATATATCCTAAAAAAGAGAAGAAAATTAAACTTCCTAGACAGGTCAACCGTCAACCCAACAATATTCATCACCCATAATAACCAATCACATTAGGCCACGTCACCTCCTCCTAATTTTTTTTTCAACTAATTAAACTCTAATAATAATGCTAATTAAGCACTTTTCCGGCGAATAGCCGTGAACGTTTGAAAAACAACGCTACCTGCTTCAGGGAACTCATCCATGGCGAAGCTTCTTCGTTTCAATCCCATACTCTCCACCGCACTCGCCACCCTTCTCCACACATCGCCGCCACCGGAGGTTGTCGACACGGACATCGTACCCGGTCGGAATATCTGAATGACCTTCCTCAAAACGTGAGCCACGTCTATCTCCATTCCGTTATTGGTGGACCCCACGCACTCGAAACTCGCGTAACTGTAACCGTCTTCAGGTGTGACGTGGATGGTAGAGTACCACTCCCCATGCATGCCGTTCATCGAGTAACCGCACGGATCGAACGCGAAGTCGCATATTAGCGCCTCCTCGTTGATCTCGTCGATCCCGGTGAACTCCGTCATTTCCTTCCCGGCGGAGTCACCGGTGCTTCCGTCGCCGAGACGACGGAAGAATTTTCGAGCCAGGATCGGGTCAAGATCCGTCATGCAGATCTCCAAGGTGTATGGTTGGTTACAGTAATAGTCTCTATTGCAAGGCACGTGCTCACAGCTATCACATGCACAGCTATCACATGCGGCGGTAGTAGCTGTAAACACGTGCCATGCATGTGAGGAGGATTTAGAGGGCATTATGGAGGCTTTACGGTTATGAAGAGCTGTAGGGAGGGTGTCCTCCAAGTAGGACACCTCGTCCTTAAAGCTTGTGTGAGGGAAGGGTTGTGAACTTGGGAATATGAAGCTTCCTCTAGTGTAACGGCATGAAGTGAGAGTGAAGCCAAGGTGGGTTTGAGCATAGAAAATCAATGGCTGAATGGATTTGAGGAGTTGTGTGGTGCCACATGTTTTGATGATGATCTTTGTCGGGTAGACGAAGAGGCTGGATTCGGAGAGGACGTAGGCGTCGAAGAAGGAGTTTCCGAGGGCGGAAACCACCGTGCATTGGACGGCTTGGAGGGTTTGGTTTATGCATTGATGGAAGTCAAGTTTTCTTAGACCCAAGTAATGGAAGGTTGAGGTTGTTGTGGTTGTGGTTGTGGTTGGGTCGTCATCGAAGAAATGAAGCTCTAAGCGTTTCTCAAAGCCTTCAAAGCCAGCCATTAATAATAATAATGTTGGTGTAGAAGAAGAAGAAGTGTAAGAGAAGGAAAATGGAGAAGAGATTTGGTTGGTAGTGTTGGGTTTTGAGGTGGAAGGTAAGTGAGAGAATGGATTAAGGGTTGGTTGGGATTTATAGGTGTGTGTGTGAGAGAGAAAAAGAAAGAAATTGAAAAAGAAAAAAAAAGAATTGTAGGAAGAAGGGAAGGGATGTTTATATTAGAAGAGAGCATGCGGGTGATGGAACCAAGAATCATGATTGTAGCCATAATGAACTGAATTGGATGAATTATATGCAACAATTTTCTTCTCTTTTTTATTTAACTTTTACTGAGTATTAATCCATGTTTTTAATAAGAAAGTTAATCGATAAAAATTCAGCCAACGTTAGCTAATAACTTAAATTGGATGTTTTATTTCTTTATGTTTCAAATGTTCTATTTCTAAAAAAATATAAAGTTAGTTGAAGTTGTTTTAGGTTTCGGATGTTCTATAACTTCCATTATACTGTGGATGTTCTATAAACATTAGTTACGAATGTTCTATTTTTTGTTGGCTAAGTTGTTAGTTAGAAAATTATTGATTATCTTGTACTTTTTCTTTTAATAATACATTTCTTTAAAAAACTTTATTCAATATTCTAAAATAATTCATGTATGTTAGCAAGTATTTATTTTTTGATCCATAGTTATTAATTAGAATATTTGTTATCCCTTATTAGTTTTATATATGAACATGTTAATTACTAATAGGTAGTAGTGAATGATGATAACTAACTCAAGAATTCAATAATGTTTGTCTTGAAGGAGAGACAGCAACAGCAAACAGAAATCAATGGACATATGCTCATTGATTTCCATAATTGTTCCTTTGAAGCCTGTACCTAGCACCATCATATTACTACATTAAGAATAAGAATAGGAACCTTTTTTCCCTATTTTATTTATTTTCAGTTCCCAAATAAGATTGTTGAAAGAGTATTCATACTTACAACATTAATTAGAGTGACAGTGATAAAGGTTTATTTGAGCTAGCAAAGAGGGAGGGGACCAATGGAAAATGGATCATATATATGAATATTTTAAACACTAAGCTAAGGTTAGTTACATTATTTTTGCTACCACCAATTAATAAGAATTTATTATACTACACTAAGGATAAATTAGAGTTTTTGAATCCAAGTTTGAAGGGTGGTGTGTGGGGCTAATTTGACTAGAAGAATAATTGGATGATGGGAAATGCTAAACATAATTGTGTTCAAACCATATCATTCACTTCTTTTCACAATCACAAACAAAAATTAATAAGATTTGGTCATCAGTGTTGAGTGTGCCTTGTTCATTCCAAGAAATTTGATTTCATGCCTCAAATATTTATTAGTATTATTCAACTTATTATTATTAGAATATCTCTAATTTGAATGATACTTCCAAAAAAAAAGAAGAATAGAAACATAATCATAAACTCGAGCTAGCTAAATAGATATATATGTCTTATTGCTGTTGTTTTTGCAAGACATCAATTATTATTATTCTCTCATTGAAATCATATAGTTGAGTTTATTAAAATTGAATTACTTACACTCCTATATTATGTAATAAAGAGTGATTTAATTATTATAATTATCAATATTATATATTATTACAAAATAAAAATTATATATCTGCGGATAGAGGTTATTAGCAAGGCAATTAATTAGTAACCAAAAATTAAAGTAAAATTAGAAATTAAATAATAAAAAGCCCAATGGCCTGGGAGTTGTTTGATATGGTAGCTAGCACACTACTCTATAATGGTCAGTGCATAATGAAAAAGTTAGAAACACCTCTATTATTGATTCAGACATCTTTAATTTGTCTATTCCTAAGAGAGCAAATTAAAGCAAGTGCTAAATTAAATAAAAAAAAAATTGACGGGCTTATTTAAAAATAGGAAGTGAAATTAAATTCGAAATAAAATAAAATCAGGCGTGGCAGAAAAATAATGAGAATATATATATCCTTGAATAATGAGGGAGCTACTGAGGCCCGTACGTGAAATCAAAAGCACTGAAAATAATAATTTTTATTCCTCATGCAGTTTCATGTATTAATTGAGGTTCCATTATCATTATTTTACCAATTTGTTTCATGTATTTATCTCAAAGCATGCAAGGACTTGTATGTTAACCATGTCAGCATCCAAATTTGTTATTAAAAAAAATTCTTTCTCTTCCAAGTAATTAGTCTTTAATTTAAGGGCTTGGAGTTTTTATATTATTTTAAAATTATTTAAATACATAAATTTTATCAGACGATTTTGTAAAATTAAATTCTATAAATTAAAGGAATTAAATATATTTTTGTCATTCATTATTCTATCCATAAAGTTGTTGAAAATATATATTATTATATGTATAAATAAAAATGGTTGATTGTGTAATTTGAATTTGTGTCTGACCAAAGATGAGGTCAAACAGATTAACTTTAATTTTGTTGTGAGTAGTACATAGCACTGGGACATAGATAAAGTAGATTTGGATGATAATGTTTCATATAGAAGTAACAGTAACTTTGAAGTAAAAGGGAGTAATTAGTGGTTTTCATGTTCTTTTTAGAGCAAGTTTTAGTAGCAAGTATATGCCGACATTTTAAACTAACTTCTTCATCATATTGCTCCTCTCCTTCACTTTCAATTTACTTGTATATATTCTGATCTCAACATTATTATCAATAATATAATATAATTCACCATAATCAACATTACACTTACACATGCTTATTATTAGTATTTAGCTTCCGATCCTCTCTCAATTAGTATAAAATAAATTAAAAAGACAATGTGTGTTGAACAAAAAAAATATAATGTTGAGTAAAGTCAGTACATGTGCTAAAATTCGAATTCCTTTTTATCATTATATATAAAATTATCGCGAAGACTATTTCAAATTTTAACTGAGAAAACAATGTAATAAATAATTATATTTCTAACATGTTTTTTATAATTTTTTTCTTTTTTATTTGTATTATACTAAAATTATTTTTTTTAGGTTCATTAATAATTTAAACTTTTGATTTTTCGATTGTAAGATCAGATATTATGTTATAAAATTAGTTGTTTCAAAAGTTTAAATTTTTTTAAATAGATAAAAGGATACAATATGAATAATTATATTTTTATAAAAAATTATTATTATATTTTATATGTTTAATAAGTATTTTAGTTTAGACAAAAATAAAAATTAACTAAAAGGAAATAATAGAGATAAAATAAAGAAAAAAAATAGTAAATAAAAAAGAAAGAAAGTAAGAGAAGCAGAGGAGTATGTATGTAGGTAGAAGGGAGGAATTGAAGGGAATGCAATGATGGAAAAATGTGAGTTCAGAATGAAGATTTTGCAGTTTGAATAAGTGTGGTAATGGCGTCATCAATAAATCTTATGGTTGTGGCTGGCATCCACCATTATTATGATGCACGCGCACCACCAAACTCACTCACTCACTCTCTTCTTAACACT
>JASCZI010060523.1:51547-77176 GCA_036250425.1 Stylosanthes scabra
AATTCGCTCTCTCACACGCAACCAATGAACCAAATATATATTTCTATTTCTATTGTTGCAATATACAGTCACTATATATGGTTATTAATATCCATATATACATATTGGTCAACCAACTTTGCTGAATCAAATCTTTGCTTCAAAAGTCTCATACAATAAAACTACCCACCTTTTCACACAAAATATATATACAACTTTCCTTATTTCAAATTTCAAGAGATAAAATGAATATACATTTGAAAAATTATTTAGTATGCCGTGATTTTCACAATATATCAGAATTATATTATTTTTATCCGTTGATTTTGATTGATTTTAGTTATAAAATAATATATAATTAAAATCAACTATTAAAAGCGCTGGTATATCAGTACCGTAGTTTTTGCGACAGCCGGATAATCTTCCTATACATTTTTATACCTAAAATTTAACTTTTTTTATTTATAATTATCATCATTATTATTTAATTTGGTAGCTATCAAATTTAAGGATAAATAATTAATGAAAATTTCAATATTATTATTTAATAATAAAAATATGTTAAATATTTGAAATATAGAAAAAATAATATTATCGATAATTGAGAGGTGAGGTATGTTGAACTTAATCCTAAAGTTATGACCCCACTAAAAGTAGCATCACCTTTCTAAACCCTATAGAAGGCAATGCCACATCACATTTTCACTTTCTTGATCAATTTTCACCCATCCTGCCTTCAGTTCATTCTCCAACCAATTAAGCCAATAAGGATCAATTGATGTGTAGTAATAATAATGGAAACCCTAAAACCCCATGATTGGTCCCACTATGTGCCCCCAAGACAACCACCATTAGAGCTTAGCATATATAAATGTGTCCCAAGTTCATGGCACAAAAGGGACCCATCTTTGTTTCAAGTGGTAACGAAGAAGAATGAGATTATTTGAGGAACATTGAGTCCCCACTCACTCCCTTAATTTTTTTCCTTAAGCACACATACACTTTGCCCCATCATAAGTTTGGTAAGGACCAAGCTCCCTTTAGCCGCCATACTTACTTGCATGCGCATACATATATTACATTTTTTTAAACAAAAAAAATACATACTCACATAAAAAAAAATTCAATCGGCACATACTTTATTTAGCATAGAAATAGTCTTCTATTTAGTATAAAAATAAATGACTTGATTGGACTTAATTGGTCAAAATTACTTGTTCACTTAGAATATATATATATAAAACATGTATTTTAAGAATAATATAATCTACATTAATTAATTAATTACTTTTAAGTATTATATATATTTATAAATTTAAAAATAAGTAAAATATAATATTTTTATATATAATGACTGATTAAATAGTTGATAAAGATTTTTGGCTAATTATTAGCGGTGGTAGAGTATTATTTTGAAGAGTGCATAGTGTAGTAATTAATGAATGAGCTTGTGATAGAATTGAGGCTGTAGCATACACAATTTGGCAAATTGCTTGAAGAGGAGCCCACTTGGTTGCAACTCAAAATATGGAAAGATTTTGATTGAGTTAGTGCATGCCCCATGAACACCATGAAACAAGCCATCAAAACTGGTTGGATTCATCATTTCATTTTTCCTTTTTCTTTAAAAAAAAAAGGAAAAACATGTGTCTGTATGTAGGCTTTCAATTTTATTTTATTTATTATTTTTAAATTTTGGTTGCACATTATTAACCACTCCCAACATCCAAAGTTCCAAACCGTACCCATTCAACTGAGATCGGATTCATTTGATTATTGTTTCAAGATGAAAGTAAAAAATTTAAAACAAAGATTAAATTTATCAAATTTTTATTTGTGCACTATAAAACTAGTAGATGAGAATGGTGGATATACAAAGACACATTTTTTCTATTTATTTTGGAGTTTAATTTTAATGAATTATTAGTGTAAAAATATTTTATACATGCATGATACATCTAATTATGTAACACTACATCATAAAAAAAGATAATTTTTTTTCATTTACGCATGATTAATCATTCAATTTTGAATGTGATTGCATAATTATGTAGAATATTTTATATTGACAATACATTAAAATTAAACTCTTTATTTTATTTTATTTCCTTCTGAACGAAAGTTTATTTTTCTCATTCGTAAGACTTAAACATGAATGACTTGAAAGAAATAATCACTTACTAGGTGCAACCCTACTTTTAGGCTTTCATTAATTGAGTAGCTTATGGTTACAACTTAATCACGTTTGGTGCTTATTATTATTATTTTTTCTTTTAGACAGTTTCTTATAATCCTTAGCCAAAAAAAATCATGTCCAGTGCAAGATTTTTAACAGGACTTTAATCTCGTGCACTCAGAGTTATAGGCTATTGGAGGAAATTAAATTAAATAAGAATGATCCAAAAATTATTAAAACAATAATCTTGTTGCATTATTTTGTTCCAATTTTTAATTTCATTATTGTGCCCCCACCCAGGTGTTAGTTGAGTATAGGACTAGAATATAACACACTTGTTTGCATCAATTGTAGAATCTTTATTATGATTATTATATGAACATGCATGCTGAAGGAAATCTGATAGGATAATATATATACTTAAAAATTAATAAGAGACTAGCTAGATATTCTAAATTGGATTAGTTTTCTAAATAAAAAAAAAGAAAGGCATGAATTTCATGGGAGACCCTTCGCCCCCTGCTCGAAGGGTCCTTAGGAGGAAGGGGAGTGGCCCCGCCAAACTTCAAAAATTTTTATAAATAAATATATAAAAATTCAATAAAACAAATAAATATATATAAAAATTATTATTTAGCCTCCCAAAATTTATATTTTCTCTTCTTTTATTAAATAACTTTGTACAAATTATTATTTAGCACCTCTCAAACTTCATAAGGTTGAGTATTTTTTTTAAAAAAATTCATATTTTGATATTATCAGTATCATTCTAATCATTTAGTTATTTTATCTATTAATAACATTTATGTTTTTTATTAAACAAAATAAAAAAATTAAAACAAGAATAGAAACTTTAGGTGATATTTTTTTTCTCATGTAAGTTGGCATATTAAATTTGTTTATCTTTTCTAAAAAGCATTATCCTTATGTTTATTAAATAATTATAACATTATAAAATAAAGCGTACAATATTTATCATATGAATAAAAAATAATAATTCTAAAAGTATATTTATTTTGCTCAATCAAGTTCAATTAAGATATTTATTCGATGTCAAATAAAAAATTATTTTGATGTTAAAAAAATCTAATGTCTCTATTATTTTTGTGCAATTTAATATTAATATTTTTTATTTACATAAAAATAAGTAATTTATTGAATTTCGGTGAGCAAAAATCTAACATTAATTTTAAAAAATTAACATAAAAAATTATATATACATCAATTATCAAAAAAAAATTTGCCTAAATACTTTCGCCCTCCCTCGAAAACTGTCTAGCTTCGCCAATGCCTTCGAGTCGCCTTTAGCATAACAATCTATTAAAGAATAATTAGTAGTTAATTTTTTTTTAATTTACCCACATGAATCATTCTTTCATAGGTGATAGGTGTGATGAGTTTTTTCTTTTTTTAAGAGAAACAAGACATGTTCTAACCTTTTAACTGGTCAACAATAATCTCTTGGAACCCCAAAAAATAAAAAGAAAAAAAGAAAAAAGATTGCAAATAATAATTATAGAGACAAATAAATGAGATTATTTTAGTTGTATTACAGTATATAGTAATAATGGTTAATGTAAGACCTCGAGCCGTGCCCATGGCAGAGGCAAAATCTATCTCGAAGGAATATAAATTATATATACTAGATTGGATTGGAACATACTCAACATGCACATTCAAATACAATAATAAATAAATATATACGTACTATCATGAAAAATAATTATTTTCTTATATATTATATGTGTGGCAAACTGGCAGCGCAATGCAAAATATGAAAAATTGAAAATATTAAATAAGGTGATGAGATTTTATGTGAAAAATAAATAATATAATATAAATGAAATTATATGTTTCGAATAATAATATATACACCGAGCCCTAGATAGACATGCACAATTTTTGTTACCAAATCCGAATCTACGTTGATTGCTCCACGCAAGCATCATTATTATTATTCTGCTGTATGTCTTATACTTTTGCCGTACAATACAAGTATGCTGTACAATTATACAGGAAAATCTAGAGCCATGCAAATGATTATCATGTCATCTTTGATCTTTCGTCACTCAATTTGCCCTCGCTAAATTTTATATAGGTATGTGTTGAAATTTCACGTTGCATACGATAATTTATTATTTATAAATGATAAATTCTTAATTCTTAAATGAAGTTCAATTTCGTAGTAAATTAGTTATTGATATGATGGATTAAGAGACATCATAAAAAGTATATATATATATATTTTATGTATGTGCATCATATTAATTATATCACTTTATATTTAATTAATTGACCGCTAATTAAATTGATTATTTCTCAGAAATTTCATGAGAATAAGCTCTTTTAGTTTTGGAGTTATGTTTTAGCTTGGATCTAATTCATTTGCGTTGTTCATATAACTTAGTTGGATGGAATGATTTGTCCAACAATGCATAATTAAAGAATTTGAAAAATAATGATCAAATCTTGTCAAGTAATGTGTATGGTCACAGTAAATTGTAGGACCACGCACCAATTTCTACATTTAATTTCTTTGCAGCTTTACTAAGGTGGATCTGGTTCATGGTGAATCACGTAAAATATTTTTAAATGAGTGGTTGAGAACTATTAAAATAATAAAAATAAAATATAAAAAAAATTATAATCATTCATTTGAGAATATTCTATCTAATTCACAAAGAACGTGGTCATTATAAATTTGTCCTTCTTTTGCATCACCACTAAGTGCATTTTTTCATCTCAGGTTATTATTTACATTTTCCAATTAAAGTAAAATTAAAAAATTCAAGGTGTACGTAATTACCCTCTCCGTCCAATATAATCATCATCACAAGAACCATAAATTGACTTGAAAATATAGCATTAGCAATGTGCTTCCCCTATATATACCTAGCTACCAAGCAAATTAAATTGAGTGAATATATAAATAATTAAGAACCCTAAAAATTAACCATAAGTCTCAAAGTGCAACCACTGATTAATACTTTGTGTCTAGTGGTTTGCTGATGAGCAAGTGCTGACATAAACATGATGTCATCATATACATACATACATACATGAGTATTGCAATATTTGCAATGATACGCGTTTAATGGAAAATTCTATCACGAAGATATTTAAGTGTCTTCTAGTGAGGATATTGCCATATTTAGAAATTTATCTCTCTTATAATTATAACATTAATTACACATTAGATTTTAATAGCACAAATCAATGATTAAGATTTAATATATTCACTAGAAGACACATTAATATTTTCACCATAGATCTTTTCGTGTTTAATTTGTCTTAATTAAGCACAGAACCAATTAAGCTAAGTGACATGGAGGGGTTTGAAGAAATTAATAATGTGAGTGAGGCATGCATGTTAGCATGGAGGCCATCATGTTCCCTCTCTCCCAAACTATATCCATCCTCTTCATAAACCTTATTATATCATCAAGTTATACCTTTTTTTAAAAAATTTCTTTCTTTCTTTTCTGCTAATTCAAATAAACTTGAAATTTAAATACCAAAGTTTTTACAATACTTCATTTATATAATTTACTCATAAATATAATGTTTATATATAGCGATAAGCGGTGTTTTGGTCATAAAAGTTTAGGTCGAAAATCTGAATGATCCCAAACTTTTTTTTTTCATCAATTTGGTCATAAAGGTTTAAGTTATTTTTTAAATCGTCCGAATTACGATTTTACTCTTATGTTAGTTATTGGGCATAGACAATTAAAAAACCCTAGTAGCCATTAACAGTAACATTCATGCTCCATCATTCTTCATCAGTAACAACTAACAACATCTAAGAAAATGCAGTAACAACAATACACCAGCAACAGTAATAATTTGGATAAAATTTCAACTTGACTTAAAAAAAATGCAGAATCGACAATAACTTGAAATATAGTTTCAGATTTAGATTTGATTATGGAAGAAATTAGAATTACTTTGGAGAAATATGAATCTAAGTAAAAATTGGAGTAAAAGCACATCACAACAACAATAGAGGATTCATCAAATTATCTGCAATTACAATTTTCAATAGAATCATCTTCATATTTCAAAGTAGAATTGCAACAACAAACAACAGAACAACTGACAGAAATTCCAGCTCAAGTAATATCAATTTCAGATCCAAAATCAACACTAGAATTTCAGCATCAACAACCAAAAAATCCAAAAGAAGAAGAAGAGGAGGGTCGCAGGGTGACAGAACCAGAGGATGGTGATGTTGATGATGGTGTCAGAAACATCGCCACGAACAGTGGCGAGAACGCCACCACTGCTGCGAAGAAGACGATGGACGACGCATGTCATGAACCAGCAGAGGCAAGGGTGAATCGTTCACCACTAGAACCGCCAGATCCAAAGTTGCTCACGGTGAATCGTTAGCCACGAGAGAGTGATGGACCCGGTGACCAGGGCTTGCATCGGCGTCGAGATTGGCACTTCCGCGGAGGGAATGCGACGAATGTTTGTGACCGTGTAAGAGGAAGATGGCTGTGACTAATGGAGCCGCGGCGGTGACTAACGGAGGCCGTCAGGCTTGGCCGTGTGTCGAAACATCCTCCAGAAGCCTCCGCCTCTGTTGGCTGCCATTTTCCCTTACGATCGCGGCAGAGAACAGTACAACGGCGGGTGGAAGTGGCGTGCGGCGACAGAAGACAACATAGAAGCCCTGAGAGAGCGCCGCCTCCGCTGAAGAAGATGAATTCGATGGTGAAGAATGGTTTTGACGGGTAGGGTTCCATGTTTGAGAGAAAGATTGATTTGTGGGTCTTTTAGAAAAATTACAATTAAAATAAAAATTATAATTAAAAGGGTAAAATTGTCAAACATGACCATTTTAAACGTAACTAAAACCTCTATGATCAAATTGAGAAGAAAAAAAGGTTTGGGACCATTTAAATTTTCGACCCAAACCTTTGTGGCCAAATCACCACTTATCCATTTATATATGCTTTATTTATACATCAATATCTAATCTATATTATTGCCAAATCTACTTCTTAATAAGTTATCTAATTAAATTTATTAATTTAATCTTTTTATTTTATTAATTCTTGAGTTAATTTTAATATTTTTTTAATCATCGTCGTTTTTTTAAGAACACTAATTATTAAAAAAAAATAAACGTAAAAACTTTACGTTATTTTTCCACAACTATTACATGAATTTGTAGGTTACAGAAAGGCAAATCTCTCGGACATTGAAAAAGCTTTAGGATCATTGTTAATTAATATTCAAAAGGCCATATCTATTTTCTTACTTTTCCCAAAGGGCAATAGAAATTAGAAACGAATAATAATAAAGTGTCATTAGGCTTTTCTATCTCATGGGCATGTATCTTAAAAGTGTAGCATTATCTATGTCTTGGAACTCTTAATCCCTATTATTATATAGTTTTTTTACTATTTAATTATGAGGGTGATAGATTAATGTATGGCTAAGAGTGGAATACTTAGGAGGCCGAAGAGATCTTATCTTAAGTATGATTTTCATATAATAATAAAGCAGTAGCCATGCTATATTAGGTTTTCAAAAAAGTGTGGCCAATTTAATTTAAATACTTAGGCATGCGCATTTTATCAATTAGACACCCTAAATTGATATCATAACGTGACCCCTAATTTCTTTTTATTTATTTATTTATTTGGTTTATTATTTATATTGGATTCTTATTTAATTTAGGAAAAAATACTAAAATTACCTATAAAAGTTTCAAACATTGACAAAATTATCCATGAAAGAAAGAATCGAGTTTTCCATCCATGAGAGATGAATTCCGTGTGACAAAATTACCCAAAAATCATTAACAAGCAATTGATTTTGGGGAACTTTTGTGTAGTTTTGGATAGTTTTGTCAAACAGATCTCATCTCCTTTATGGGTAGAAAAATTGTTTCTTTCTTTCATTGGTAGTTTTGTTAGTGTCTGAAATTTTCTTGGGTAGTTTTGATAATTTTTCCTTTAATTTATTTAATTAAAAGTTAACACCCTCTTTCTCAACATGCATGCAAGGCAAGAATTAGAAGCTATAAGCTTATTTAATTGGTGAACCTTTTTGCATGCTGAGATTCGTTCACTCTGTCCCAAACTTAAGGTAGGATTATTAAGGAATTAATTAATCTTTATTATTATGGTATACAAAATTAATTAATCAGATGGGGTAATGAATAATTGAATGGTAAATCTGTAGGGGGACAAGAATCTTCTAGTAATGTCAATATATAATAAGAATTGTTTAGAGGTATGTCTGTAAGGATTGATACTAATGATGAAATTAGGAGATGTTTTATATAATAATCATAATAATGTTAATGATATGTTATGTTATGAGTAGGTTACATATGCAGAACGTGAATCAAATTATACTTGTATCCTGATGGGCTCACACACATGCATACACTTAGGATTATATTTTAACAGTGGTTTTAATTTAATTTGAAGGGATATATGGATAATTAAAGTCATTAAGCTAATTTAACCTATTCTTCAAATGACACTCTTGCCCATCATTAGCCAGGATTAGAAGGCTCTACTTTCTAAGCTAATTAACAATTTAAAAAAAAAATTAGCTTTTACATTTAACATTATTATTGAATGCATTTTGAGTTTTCACATCTCAAAAAGTATTTGTAGCCAAAGTGATTATTTCTACATATTCACATAATTTTCCGTGCGAAAATACTATATACAAATTAACAATCGGTTATTATGTATTTGTATATATTTATCTTATTGATTTATATATTTTTCTAACTCAATTATTAGTCACTAGAATAATCAAATTTATTATGGTAAAACAATCAAGTATTTCATAGAAGAATAGTAAAATAAAATTGTTTATAATATTTTCATAAGCTGTTTTTTATAATATATATATATTTGACTTTTAGTTTTTTTTTTTTTTGAGTGTCCCTTTCGGGAGGTTTAATGTTACATATCTCCTTTTGTACATATGTCATTCTCAAGGTTCGAATTCGGGACTAGATACTTACAGTGTGTTTGGAAGAAAGATTGGAACTGGAAGATTGAGACTGAGAGACTGAGATTGAATTAAATTTATTATTGTGTTTGATTTAAAATTTTATTAAGAGAGATAAGTACTATGAGATAGAAATTGAATTATGTTAATGGATGAGGAACAAAGACTAATATTAAAAATTTTAATGTTGAGTGGGTATATTTAAATAAAAAATATTAAAATTTCAGTCTCAGTCATGAGTCTTTCAGTCCCCACTATTTGAAGGTATTGAAAATACTGAAACTTTGAGGACTGAGACATAAATTTTAGTTACAAACTCTCTTCACAGTTCCAGTACTCAAAATCAAATGATATTTTAAATAACTTAACCACTTATTACTTATGTTAGGAGACGTGGTGGTTTAGTAAGAAATGATAGGATACTAGATACTTGTACATTTTTTCTTTTGGTATATTGGATGTTCCATTTGCAATATTTTTAGTGGCATTGCTAATAGTTCATTTGCCTTTTTCTTTAGGGCCCATAATAATATTTTTTTGGGCTTTTATTGTACCTGACCAAAAAATATATTGTAATTTACTGATTTTCTTGCCAAATTTAGTTCATATCCGAAATATAGTTAACTAGGTATATTATCTTATAGATAGAAAAACTACTCTGCAGTTTCTTTCGGTAATATATTCATCTGATTCCTCCTGGTATTGTTTTTAAAAAATGATTATAAAGAGATTTACAGTTTTATTTCTAACAATTTTTTGTCTTTCTCTAATTTAACCACATTACCCATTCGTCCATGGTTTTCTACTTTTCTTAACTATTTGTATCATAATATTTCATGCTAATAAGTAATAACACACTTGTTTGTTATATTTACAATTGATATCCTATATTATTGTTGTTGTGTTGCATTCTTACAACGGGGTTGAGTTTTTAAGTTACCTATACGGCTATACCAGCAATGACACTTAATATTAAATCAAGCATTTATTTAATACTATAATTTAAAAACTTAAATAATAGAAGCACTCAAACTACTTTAAAAAATATGGTTAATGGTTGTAGAACAAAAATTAGTTAAGTAGTTTAACTAATAAAATTAAAGTTCCGACAGTTTCTCTCTTCCTTAAAAATTTAGAAGCACCACCTCCCTTTGTAAACCATTCTTTTCCTATATTCTCTCTTAGCTCTCTAAATCTAACCTAGATTTTCTAAACCCCAACTAAGGGGAAAAGAAAAAACATTAAAATAATAAAAAAAAAACACCAACACCCATACTCGAATATCTAAAACATAGGACAGGATGACCTTTCGGAGTTTCACATCTTCGCATGCACTTCGAGGTATCCTGTCCCTTGTTTTTCTTATTCTTATCTGCAATAATTATTTTTACACTACAGAAGCTATTCGTTTTGGCGATATTATTCGTCTCCCTTCTTGTAAGGTCCCACCATTCCGAGAGGCTCCTGCCTTTCGAAATGGTAGGGAGTGCGGATCCAACGAAAAAGATCGCATTAATGTAGCCATGACCCTAGACATCAACTACCTACGTGGCACCATGGCGGCCATACTCTCCATGTTACGGCACTCCAGTTGCCCGGAGAATCTCCATTTCCACTTCCTCACCGCCCACGACGATCAAGAACTTTCGGCAGCCATCGAATCCACCTTCCCTTACCTCCACTTCAAGATCTACCTCTTCGATTCTAACAGAGTCGGTGACAAGATATCGAAGTCCATTCGACAAGCCCTAGACCAACCGTTGAACTACGCGCGTATATACCTCGCGGACGCGCTTCTGAACGACATCGGGCGCGTGATATACCTAGATTCAGACCTCATAGTTGTGGATGACATAACAAAGCTTTGGAACGTAGACATGGAAGAAAAGGTGGTGGCAGCACCAGAATATTGCCATGCAAACTTCACTACGTACTTTACAGACGAGTTTTGGAATGATCCATCATTGTCGAAAACATTTGAAGGGAAGAAGCCATGTTACTTCAACACAGGGGTGATGGTGATGGACATAGAGAAATGGAGGAGAGAAGGGTACACAGAGAAGGTAGAAGGGTGGATGAGGGTGCAAAAGCAGGAAAAGAGGATATACCATTTAGGTTCACTTCCACCATTTTTGTTGGTATTGGGAGGGAACATAAAAGGGGTGGATCATAGGTGGAATCAACATGGGTTAGGTGGTGACAACTTTGAAGGGAAATGCAGAAGCTTGCATCCTGGTCCAATCAGCTTGTTGCATTGGAGTGGAAAGGGTAAGCCATGGTTGAGGTTGGATTCTAGGAAGCCATGCTCAGTTGATCATCTTTGGGCTCCTTATGACTTGTATCCATCTTCCAAACACTTCTTTGACGAATGACATTTTCATTTCTGAAACATTTACATTCATTAGTCTTAGAGTTTTAAGCCAGACAGAAAAGTTTTTTGTTTTTCTTTTTTGTTTTTTTTTTTTTTCTCTAGAAGAGAATAGGGTGCTATGGTGCTTGTATGAGTTTGGATTAGAATTGTTCATATTCAAACTAATAAAAAAAAATCATCCAATCCAATTTAAATCCAAAAATTATCAAAATTCCAATCATTTAAATTAGACTGATACAATTTGAAAATTTATTCATAGTATATCTTAAACTATATCCATTATCTATACAAGTCAAGTTATTGTGAACATCACTTATTTACCTAAGCCTACTAACTTCATAATCCTATAATATAATAAATTCAAGAGTGTCATATTTATTGAGAATTTGTACCCAAAAAGAATAAAAATCAATCTTCCAAGGAAACAAAAGTTCAGCTTAATTAACTTGAAACATATACAATCATTCACACTATACAGATCAACTGAAAGGAGTTTGCAGCGTGGTCTTAAAGGTCTACACACAAGTAGGAAATGATGGAGCCGGCTCGGCGCTTGGTTCGTGAGCTAACCTTCGACTTCTCGACCAGTACCTTTTTTATGTTGGGGCAGCTGGAAACCACGGTGGCTACTCCGGCTTTGGTTATACCAGAGCAATAAACCATGTGGCATGACTCCAGCATGGTGCACCTTTTTACAAGATGGGCAAGACCAACATCTGTTATTTGACGGCAGTGCGACAGCACTATTTCTTTCAGCAATGGACAGTTTTCTCCCAACTCCGCCATTGCTAAATCACCCAAATTCTGCAATAGTACGAAAGATGACCAGTTCAGCAGTTAAAGATATCCTTATATCAATATGCATGAAATCTTGAGTTCATTCATATATATAATTCAGTTCTGCAAACTGTTTTGTCATTATTATTTATTACCAGTGCTAGAATAACACATTAACGCTTTGATAAAGTAGCTTCCGTCATAAAAGGAGAGATCCGAATACAAACCTGCAGTACGCTCACGTCTAAATAACAGAGTTGAGGGCAACCCCTTGCAATGGCTATCATTCCAGCATCTCCAATTTGGTGGCAACCACTAACATTCAGATATTGAAGGGAACAGCCTTCTGCTATAGCAATAAGGGCCTCATCCCCAACCCTGGTAATTTGATTTAGAGTTTAAGTTATGCACCATCCATGAAGAGAATAATACCAAGTAAGAATATTCTTCAGAAATGCTAACCAATTTGAAAAGTAATTACAGAGGAAAAAAGATGTATAATGGATGTGAATAAGGTCTCACCTGTCACAGAACCGAATGCTAAGATCAGTTAGTGACTTGCAGTGCTCGCCAACAGCAACAATACCCTTGGTCCCAATCTAATAAAGGGCAAAGAAAGCACAAACCATAAGGAGAAAGAGAGGAATGCATAAGCCTGCATCAAACTAGACCACTTGATAGTAGGTCACTGCTATACTTTGTATGTTTATTAATTTCTAGCAGATATCTCCTTTTGATGTTCATTTTCATGTAGCTCATTAGTCTCAAATACTCAAGTTTGTTTGGATTTTATTGACCAACATTAGTTTTGAATGTGGAATCACTAAAAGAAGCCATTTAGATTACATATAATAGAAAAAATGGTAAAATTATGTGTTGGGACAAAATGAGTCACTGTCATTCTTTAGATTACATTACACAGGAAGCATTTTGAAAGTGAGCCATCCCAAAGATATTTTTTTAAAATTTAGTTTCACATGGTAAACCAGAGAGGCATGGAGATGAAGTACCTCATAACAGCGACGGATATGAAGTTTCTTCAAATTTCTGCAGCCAATAGCTATACCACGCATGGCAGCATCCCCAAGGTTTGAGCAATCTACCAGGTGAAGAGCTTGCAGGAACTTGCATCCTTGTCCAACCTGAAGAAGACCAACATCACCAATTCTTTGACAGTAAAGTAATGCCAACTCAGTAAGACGTCTGCCAGTAGAAAGCTGAGATTAGCACCACAGATGAAAAATATATGCAGAAACAACCACAGCATGCAATGAAAAACTTGAGCAAATATGAAGATTAAGAGGCTAAACATGTGTCTCCTGCTTCCTTATGTTGCTTCTTTATTGAGTGGTTATTTTCAATTCTTATTCCTTATTTTACATACATACATGGCAGTCCATGTATCTTTACACAATTTAGCTTGGATAGAAACATACTGGCAAGATCTTCCAACAGATTCCAGCCCCAAAGTTCCGATGTTGTGGCATCCATTGATTTCAAGATGTGTGAGTTCCTTGCATCCGGTAGCAATTGCTTCCAAACCCTTGTCACTTAGGAAATAACAGTCACTTAGTGTCAAATTCTTTAACTTCTTACATCCATTACCGATGGCACACAAACCCCTGAAACCAGCCATTATTCAAAGAAAGGAGATTAATAAGTAACTAAAATGATAGAAATCTTGGCAGAATCCAAATTTAACAATTGGAGACATGAGGAAAGATTGTGCCCATGCATGCGGTTGCAGCCCTTAAGGGTCATGCAAATGGAACTAAATAAGCAATATAGCTAAGCCTTATCTCACTAAATGGGCTGCTTCAATAGTATCAATGTCATAAATATGTTAAATGTCAATGGTAAAAAAATTGTTGAACAGCCCCTAAAAATGTCGATCAAGTCATTACACAATAAACGAATTTGTAGTATGCATAACACATCTCATAGTATATTCTAACAAAGAAGATTGAGCATTGTGAATTTGTGATAATTCAACCATAGTCATCCAATGAAGTAAAATATAGAGAAAGCAATCATAAGAGAGCAGGCTCACTTATCAGTAAATCTCTGAAAACTATAAAGGGCCAACAACTCCAGAGACAAACAACTAGCACCTACAGCTTTCAAGGCATCGTCAGTAACATTAATACATTGCAGCTTTAGAACTTTCAATTGTGGACATCCTTCAGCCACAGCAAGCACCCCTTGATTGTGGATGAACTCAGAGTCCAATGATAAGGTCTCTAGGGATGTGCAGTGTGATCCAACAGCTTCCATTGAAGAATCAGTTATTTTGGCACAAGCAGCCACACCAAGAGATTTTAGTGACCTCCCCACACCCAAGGTTAATTCGATCAAACCCTTATCGGTCAAGCCTTCACAGAAACGAAGATTCAAATCCTCAAGCTGCTTGCAACACTGCCCAACAGCAGAAAGTCCTTGATCTCCAACATAACAACCCTAAAGGAAATTTCCAGTAATTATAAAAGTATACATTGTTATGCCATTTAAGTTGTAGAATTGAAGATGCATATAAATAGAGTGGCAAGGCAAAGAACCATTGATGGAGAAAATAAGTGGTGTTGCCCTAAGTTCTTAAGTCCATGGGACATATTCTGTTCAGGTGGCAGTTCAATAGAAAGCATAAACAGCTGATTAAGTGCCCTTTGAGCCCTCAAACCATAGTTTTCATTTCACTATGTGTATCAAGCTAGATTTACATTGAATAAATGGTAGAATACCTGCAAATCCAGGGCCTTCAAAGAACTGCATTTCTGAGCTAGTGATGCCAATCCATCACTAGTTACATTAGAACACCAGATTAAGCTCAACTTCTCAAGCTTCGGAAAGCCATCCCCAAGAGCAGCCAAGCCAACATCAGACAAGCAAAGGGAATCAAGATCACCTTCCTCGGATCCATTCTTGTCACTCAGATAATGCAGCTTCAGGGAAGAAGCCGAAGAATTCTCCATCCCCCTTCTTCTCCCCTGCTAAAAAATCAGACAAAATAGAACTTAAACCTCTAATTTCATCACCAGCTCAAATAAATTAATCTTCAACACAGTCCTTGACAAATTGCAGATATTAACCATATTAGTCTGTGCTTAACTACCAAACATAATAATCTCTAAGGCCATGTTTCGAAAACTTACTCAATATAGAACTACAAAGAAAAGTTCGGTTTAATGGTTTAATCCAAATTCGGTTCTTCTAACCCCCTCAAAATCTAAACTTTCACACCAATTCCCTTCAAATTCAATTCAATTCGATAGAAATTTAGAAAGACAAGCTTCAATTTGGGGTTGGGGAAACTCACGAGGTGAACGGGAAGGGAGATGGAGAGTCGCTCGTCGATGTGGACATTGGTGACGTTGGTGAAGCGAGTGGAGAGAAGGTGAACGAAGAGGTCCGGGGAGCCAGTGGCGCCGATCCGGATTGTGGCTCGGGTGAGGCGCTCAAGGCGGAGCCAGCGGCGGCAGACGAGGGAGCAGGCGTCCCTGCTGCGCTTAGAGTCGAGTCGGCGGAGGATCTCGACGACGAGCTCGTCGGGGAGGCAGGTGTTGATCCAATCGTGGCCCCTCATCGAAGAAAAGTGGAATTGGGATTCTGGGAAGGTGGAAAAATTGGAACTTGTGGATTGGGGTTTGTGGAAAGTGGGAACACCGCCAAATGGAAGGTGAAAGGGTAGAAGAAGAAGTGCAGCTGAAGAGAAGAACCAGTTGCGTATCGTTAGTGTCTTCTTCTTTTTTGGTTATTTCTTTTTAATTATATTTTTATTATTTATATTTTAATTTCTGTATTTTCTATATTAATGCCATCATATCATGTGATGTGAAATCACCGTTACACATATAGTTGAATACTTGAATGAAAAAAAAATTGGATTAATACGTTTTTAACAATAACTGGAACTCCTGTTAGAAAAAAATAGTAACTAGAAATAACATTCTGGAAAAATTATAGTAAATGATCGTTTAAATAAAAATAAGTGATCGTTTAAAGTAATTTTTATTTAAATTTAACAAATCATTCAAATAATAAGATGACGGTGTCAGTGTGGAATTGTGATGGTGATGCGAGAATGAAAAGATGACGATGACGATACGACGTTGGAAACGAAAAAGAAGAGATAATGGTTGTGATGCAGCGTCATAATGGTAGCGCGTCTCGTAACATAGGAGAAGATAAAATAGAAGAAGGAGAATGTGATGGTTGCGGTTGTGTATAATGTTGTGTTGATAGTGTGGCTATGATGATGGTGGTCCAGGACTATAGCCTATAAGATTAAAAGAGAGAGAGGAGGGATAAGATATATTGTTAGTTAATATTCGGTTTTATTATGTTGGTTCTCTAGTTTCTAGAGAGTATGATTTGTTTATTATTGTTTGAGTAGTGTTACGGAATAAATATTAGAAAGTCATTAGGGAACCAATAATTCTAATTAAAAGTTATCATACAAAATTAAAAAAATTATCATCTGAAACTAAAAATAATTATCATCTGAAACAAATACAAGTAATAGAATATAATTATCATCTGGGACCCTAAACCCTCATCACCACTACTGCCTAACTCTAACCTCACCACCACTACCCAACCCTAATCTCACCGCCACCAACACCACCGCCATTACCATCAGAAAAGGAACGCACGAAGAAGAAGAATGAGAAGAAGAAAAAACCGAACATATAACCTTACTTTTTTGCAAATCCACCACCAAGGGTTTTGGTTTCATCAAGCCCGACAATGGTGGTGAAGATCTCTTCGTCAACCAGTCTTCTACTAAATCTAACAGTTATTGCACGCTACACGAAAGCGATTGTGTAACTACTTCCAACGACAATCCCTTACATTCTTATCCCAAAGAATCCGGTAGAGGTGGAGGGAGGAAGAAAAAAGGAGAAAGGATCGCAAACAAAGAAGAAAAAGAAGAAGAGGTAGCAGCACAACGAAAAAGAGTGTCGGTAAAGGTGGTGTGGCGGCACGGTGGAGGAAGGGAGGAAGTAAGAGAGCGATTGCTAGGATGTATGTGGAGAGAGATGAGCTAATGTTTTGTTTGTTCCAACTGACCTCCATTCTATTTGCCTCATATACTTTTTCTCAACGTTTATGTAATTATAGTATCATTATTACCATAAATAGTAATTTAATGTTTAATTATATTTGATAAATTATATGTTACATTTTTTTATAAATTATATTTAAATTTTAAGTTGAATGCATACTGAATTTCAGCTCCTCTTATTTGATGGTGGCCCGGTGGGTTCTTATTTATAAGGTAGAAAGTTTCAGCTGTTAGTAATGTTCAATAATTATCATAGCTGTCATAATCAGTTGAAGACTCTGGTACTTAAAATAACGAGGGAGATCCTGAATCTATCTTAGTATAGATAATATAAATTGAAACATGAATGAATGGTCAAATATGATTAAACAAGTTAAGTGATTTTTACATATTAGTAAATATCTCTATACTTCAACAATTAATCATTTTTGTATGTTATCTGTTTTTAGTATTAAAAAATGATTTATAAAACGTAAGAAAAATATTTAAAAATTATTCTTTATACCATAAATAAATGTAAAAGAAATTATAAAAATTAATTCAACCTAAATAGCCACTCTAAATCTCTCTAATAGGAAAATGTTCATTTTACACCCTATATGGTAGCACGGCGCTGAGTATGCATGAATTAATTGAAGGCAATTATATAAGAACAAGTACCACATTCCTTTTTGAATTTTATGTATTTTCATATTTACTAATATTTTTATGTAACTATAATTTTTTAAGGGTGATATTGATGTTAGACTTTTCTATTTTCTAAAAGTTTAAATTTGTAGTGTTGATAAAAAAAATTGATATAAAAAACTATGAATATATTTTTTATTAAATATATTGGAATATAATTTTTATTGTTTATAATTTAGAATTGAAGATTTAATATTTGGAATTTAAGATAAAAATGACAGTTTTTAAAAAAAATGTTTATATATATTGACCAGAAATGATAGTTAGCTTTCTAGTTAAGCTCATTTATATGTATATATGCTAAAAATATTTTTTCTATATTATTTATTACTCTAAGAATACATGTTAAACTAGATTTGAATTTTTTTTAAAAATGAATGTAAAGAATTAATTGCTCCCTATGTTATTAAATAAGAATATAGGACTAATTATAATAGATAAGATACTAAAATAAGAAAATAAAAAAATCATTATCATTAAATTTATAATTTATATCATATATAATCATATTAAGTCACCAAAAAAAAAACTAAAAAAATCACCAAAAAAATATATAATCATATTAAATAGATAATTCAATAAGTATATGAATGCCATTAAAAATGGAAGGTGTAAAGTGTAGCTATTATTTGTCAAAAGTAGCTGTGTCATCATAAATCCATGAGCTGCAAAAGCAAGGCGCCTCTTCTGAATTATTTGTATAGGACCATTGCATTATTGTCAAATATTAACTAATCAACTCTCCATTAATAATTTGTTTATATCGACCAAACCAGGGTAAATTCTTATTTTAGGCTTTCAAAATATTTTAGTTCCTGAACAAATTCACTCTAAAATTTCATAACAATTTAATTGTTACATACTGCAATTCAAAATAAAATTTATAAATATATTATTTATACACTAAAATCTCAATCAATATATATTTATATATATATTATTTAATTTATTTTTAATATATATATTATATTTTAATATATATTTTATATTAATAAATAATTTTGATAGCTACCTAATATAATTAGTTTTATTTTTAATTAATTAAATTTAATTTTACATTAATACAAGACGTACTTATAAAATATCCATTCTAATACATTTATACTTTAAACGCAACCATTAAATATATTTATTAACATGTATGTTTTTAAAAAATTATTTTGTCTACATATAATTGCATGGTTTTCAGCTTTTATAAATTTATTAGCTCTCTATGGATAATATAGTATGAATACTGTAGTATAGTTGCTACTATTATATGGTCACATGTTTATTTTTTAAAAGAGAAGTCTTGATAATCAATATTAAAAAGATAATAAGAAGTTAATATCGTTTTTTTTCTTTTATCACTAATTATTTTTTTAATTATATTTATTAGCTTCCTATTAATTTCTAACGTTGGTTTCGTAATTTTTTTTTTTTTTTATCTTTTCTCTTTTATTTCAAGTCTTCTAAAACATTCTTACATTCCATTTGATTTCATTTGGAGCGCCAAAAACAAAATTTGGAGCGAAAGATAATAAAAACAAATTTTTTATCAACAGATCCTAATAATTCCTACCTGAATAAATTAATATTATTTATTAATTATCAGAGTAATGTTACCGAATCAACATTAAGGATCCATAGGGAGTCAATAAGTGTAATTAGAGAAATAATGAGTGGTAAAAAAGGAAAGAAAAAAATAAAAAAAAACCTATTTACCACTTATTGACTAACAAACTATAGCTTCTTAAACTTTCTCTAATTATTATTTATTTTGGTCGTAGTGGTTGAAAATAAGAATAAGAATAAATAAATAAATTGAAAAAAAGGAAAAAAGGCTCCACTGCGATGCTTCCTCTGTGAAGATCGGAAGGAAAATGTGAAATGGCAAATTTTCATCGATGATTCATAATCAATAATGAATCATGATTAATCATGTTGATTAATTGAAATCAAAAAAGAGAAAGAAAGAGAAAAATTCAAAAGAAGAAGAAGGCAACACTGCATCAGCAGCACCATTCAATTTTGCGAAGTTGAAGAGAGAAAAAGGGGAAAGATAGAGAAAGCGATCGTGGTGATGTCTTTCTTCTTCAAAGCCTCGCGGCCGAAGACGCCGCAAGAGGTGGCGAAGGCCATCAAGGACAGCCTCATGGCCCTTGATACCAAAACCGTTGCTGAAGTTAAAGCCCTTGAGAAGGTTTGCTTCTTCTTCTTCTTCCTTTTGATCCCAAATTGCTAATGCTTTATCTGGGTCTTTGTTTTCTCGGCTAAAGTTGCAGTCTTGAATTTCTCAAAAATGGGTCCTTTATTTTGTTGCATTAGATAGATTTCAAGAGTTTAGGCATGC
This sequence comes from Stylosanthes scabra, assembly GCA_036250425.1. Lineage (NCBI taxonomy): Eukaryota > Viridiplantae > Streptophyta > Magnoliopsida > Fabales > Fabaceae > Stylosanthes > Stylosanthes scabra. The sequence continues at coordinate 71,919 of JASCZI010060523.1, forward strand.
ATTATTTACTGTGCTATGTTATGAAAAATATTGTTTTTACCAGAATGTAATTATTTTTATGATTGAATTATGCTCAATAGAAGATATTCATACTTCTAAGTAATTGGCTTTAATAATTTATAAAGATTTTGTGTCTGTTGGTATGCAATTCTCTCTGCTAAAGTCTATTACTGAAATGTCTGAAACCTGTTTAAGAGTGTAAGAACCTATAAGAATTAAGCTTGCAACATCCATGTTCCATGATTAGTTATATATGGAGGAAGAAAAACAAAACGACCGTAGTAATCTCAAGATATTGAACAGCTAAAGCATTGCTTTGTATGGTAGTATAGGATTTAAACATGCATTTCTCTTGTTAGATTAACACTTTAGGAGGATTGTGTTGTTGAAGTTGCTGTGTCGCCGTTCTCTTAATCTTAGGCATGTTTCTAATTGCTGCCAATTTGTCTTGGGAAGTAAAAAAAAGGAAAGAATATACTTTGATAGTGGTTATTGATGCTTTATATGGTTCATCATAGGCTTTAGAGGAAGTCGAAAAGAATTTTGCATCAATGAGAACCATGCTTTCTGGAGATGGAGAGTCAGAACCAAATATGGATCAAGTTTCACAGCTAGTGGAGGAACTCTGCAAGGAGGATGTTCTGACTCTTATAGTTCACAAGCTTCCTACACTTGGATGGGAAGTAAGATTCTGATCGATACCAAGCACTACCATGTGCAGTTGGCTTAACTGGTTGCTCATTGTTGGTGTGATTTCTAATACAGGCAAGAAAGGATTTAGTTCATTGTTGGACGATAATATTGAAGCATAAGGTTGATGACAATCATTGCTGCGTAGAATATGTTGAACAACACCTTGAATTACTAGACTTTCTTGTTGTATGGTAAGCTTTTCGCCGCATTCAATTTTCATTCATCTCTCAAACTTTGAATTGTTGTTTCCTCCCTGTTTACCCTCCTCTTTCAATGGAGGATCTATATCTCTCCTAGTTGCATTCAGGTTGGAAAACTGAAACTGATGCCCTATTGAAAATTTGAAAACATGATAATTGGGGTTCCCCGCACCCCTTCATTTGAATATGATTGACAACTCTATATCTGTTTCCATGCAGTTATGATAACAAAGAAATTGCCTTGACATGTGGCACAATGTTGAGGGAGTGCATCAAGTTTCAGTCACTTGCAAAGTAAGAATCCATACCCCTACCCCCAGTGGGCTATGCACATGCCTCCTATGTTGTCTTTATTTATGCCTACTAGTTTTTCTTTTTCTCTCTTTTTTCCCCCCATAAAAAGAACTGCTTCATCATTTGTCAGTTGGTGGGCCAAAATGAATCACACTAAAAAGAGAGTATTTCAGATTAAGACAAATATGGATAGTTTTTGTGGTACCATAACAATATGGTGCATGTGCTGACATATATGCAGTTCTTTTATAAATTTCTTATAGTTAGAATGCTTGCTTGCAATTGTTGCTTCTGGGTCCAACATCACATGCATTTCTGTTTTGTCATTTGATCAAATCTAGATTGTAACATCAGAAGAACTTCTCAGAGTGAAACTAGAGGATGATGCCATTCCTTTTTTACGAGTTTTAATATTACATATGTATAATCAATAAAGATTTTCCCTATCGATTTACACTTTGAGACTGGTTCTTGTGATGCAGCGTGCATCCAAAAAGCCAATAAGCAAGAGATTACACTGTTCTAACTCTTTTTTGGGATTTATTTTTCAGATACATATTGGAATCTGCAACCTTTGTGTTGTTCTTTAAATTTGTAGAGTTGCCTACCTTCGATGTTGCATCTGATGCATTTTCTACCTTTAAGGTTGGATCTTAATATTTTTCCTTGCTCTCTACCTTTAATTCCCGTCACTTATCTCATCAATTGTAGAGTTCTGGATGCCACTTCCTCATATACAGCATATCTATGAATACTCTTTGCAGGATCTTCTCACTAAGCATGGAAATGTAGTATCTCAATTTTTGACGGCTCACTATGACGAGGTTTGTTTCTTCTTAGAGTATTTATTTGATTCGAACATATCAAATCAGAACAAGTTACCTTGAAAACATCTTATGCATATTGGTTTAATACACCTGGGAGATCAAATCTCTTATTTCATAGAATAACTTAATCATTGGATTAGTTATTCTCAAGGAGATTATTTAATGCACATACCCTCATCTTCTCAAATATGTAAAGTTTCTTCTCCAATATTCACTTCAGTGTTTCTAATAAGACTTGTTCTTCCCAGTTCTTTGATCTATACGAGAGACTCTTGACATCATCAAATTATGTCACGAGGAGGCAGTCTTTAAAGGTTTGTTTATTCAACAATTATGGTTGTCTTATCTTTGGTTTCTGATATTATTTTGATTTGGTTTTTGACAATCTCTTTATGTGGATTTTAGCTTCTTTCGGATTTTCTCTTAGAAGCTCCCAATTCTCAAGTAATGAGGCGATACATATTAGAAGTTCGTTACCTGAAAGTCATGATGACATTGTTGACGGTATAGTGTGATATTCTCTTTCCCTATGACTAGTTAACATGTTCATGTTATGCTAAACAAATTTGTTTACTTGGTATGCTAATCTTGTTACATGCAACAAGCACGGCTAAACCTAGTTTACAACAGCCTTTATCCTTAATTGTTTTGGTGAATTGCTATATATCCTGGTTTGATGGCTTGGCTTCTGGTTATAATGTTCATGGACAGAGAACCAGCTTTTTCTACATTATTTAACGACAAGAACGCCAATTAGTGTTAGCAAGTTTCAATGAATTTTTGTATGAGTTATGGTTAATTCATTTGTCACAAAGATCAACTAAAAGGTATTGGTGGAAATTTTAGGTTTTTGCTGGAGTCCAATAGTTTTTTAACATGTTGCTGCCCTCACTTATTAGGGCAAGGCTTGGAGGCATGTCAAGTTTCGAATACTATCATCAACCTATTCCTAATGCATTGATTAAAGAAAAGAAAATTTTAAATTCAGTGATGAACATCTGAACTCTGAAGCTAATATATTATACATGAATAAATATATGTTCTTTTGATTTATCATTTCTTTGTATCTGCTGTTAAGTCTTCTTATTTGTTTATTTTGTTTTGGTTGAGCAGGATTCAAGTAAAAACATTCAATTATCAGCTTTCCACATATTCAAGGTGACCTTTCCTCTTGTTGTCCTTCTAAGATTAGATAGTAACCTCATCCTTATCGGGGCATATTAAAGAATTCGAACCGCATTATCCTTACAGAACTTAAAAAATGAGGTTGGAACTCTTGTAATGCCAATTTACACTAAGTTTTTTTTAGATGTATATCAACTTTTTGCACCATGCATCTTTAAACAAGACTTGAGTTTGTACTTTGGGATCATTCATAACGAGGTCAATAAGGTGCTTGTGTTAGGCAGTCGCGCCTCGGAAAGCGAAGAACACATGAACATTATCAGATGTGTGAAATGTTTGATAGGTTTTCCTGTTCTAGAATTCAACTGTTGAACTAGGTTTTGCTGAGATCAATTAAGAGCGAAATCTCAATGATCTCATTTGAGTTTTCTTTTGCCAAATAAACCCTTAAATTTGCTGCTGCCCATATGAAAAAAACATTACTGGTTTTACATTTTATCACATGTTTAACCAGGTTTTCGTTGCTAATCCGAATAAGCCTCAAGACGTAAAACTTATCTTGGTGAAGAACCGGGAGAAGCTGGTCGCGTTGCTTCAGAATCTGTCTCCAGGAAAAGGTAAATTATACTTCCCTGAATTGCATTCCGTATTCCAGAATCATTTTGTCACTGATCTTAGTTCATGACTCCTTATGTGATTTTCAGGTGCAGAAGATGAGCAATTTGAAGAGGAAAAGGAGTTTATCATCAAAGAAATTGAAAAAATATCGGTCTAATTTGATACATCTGAGCTGTGTTTGATTCTGTAACAAGATTTTTTTTCCCTTGACATGTACAAAGCTAATTTGATGCAGTTTGTGTATGTGTGTGTGTTTTTTTTCTTTGTCATAACCTGGTTGAAGGTTTATTGAGGTTGTAAGTGAACAACAATACAAGCATAAACAAAAAATGCATTTTTGTAATTAAAGCTGAATACAAAGTTTTAACGAGAAATCTGTTGTGATAAAAAACTATTAGTCCAACCATCTTTGCCACACAAGAGTTGTATAAAAAAAGGAATAAATTGTTGCATGAAAAGAAGGTGCACAAAGCAGATGGCTTGTCATTTGAGCAATCAAATTTAATTTAATTAATCCTAATTAGTATTACTTCAAAGAAAGAAAATGAGTGCGTTATAAATGGAAGGTGGCATTTAAAACTGATTTAAATAATTGAATGCGACATGATGTGGATCTATGTTGGCATTCCATTTCATGTAACCATAAATCCACAATTAGTTAACAACTATACCTGATTGTTAACTATATCTTCGGGTTCGATTCTTTATGAGTATAGAAATAGAGCTTATTTGTTTGGGAGGATTATCTACTTTACTTTATAGTACTTAATAGATGAGCTTATTTGATTAAAGAGAAAGTTTATGGAATCTATAGTTTGATAGCCAATGAGTGGTCAATAGGCTTTTTTCTTTTTTTATAAATTAGTCATTAAACTTTTGGTACGAACATCAAAATTAGTTAATAACATTATAATAAAATTTGAATATTAATATTTCATGGAGATACACATACATATGCATTCCCTAATAACCAGTTAATCTCCCTCCAAATCCAATGCTTATATTCATAAAACCCTATGCAATTTTCTTTTCTTCATAAACGACACTTTTTTTCCGTAAAAAGGCAATAAACGACAGAAAGAAGGTTAGCCCGTAGCCATGAACTTCTTCGCCTCCGTCTTCTCCGACGAACCAGATTCGCCCACACGCGGATCCGACCAACCCGATCCAGATCCTGATGACACCGAGCCCCGCGCTGCCGAGGCGGAAAACTCCTCATCCTCATCCCCCGATGCGTGGAGCTTCGGAGGCCTCATCCAAACCCTAGCGTCCAAATCGGAGTCCGTTCTCGAGAACTACCGCCGCGATCTCGAGGATTTCAGCTCCGGACTCAGGATGGAGACTGCGGTGATCCGCGAGGCAGCATCACGTGCCGTCAAGGATCTCCCATCCTCTCTCGACGCTGGCGCCACCGTGGCGCAGGAGTCGCTGGAGACCGTCGGCCAGGCCATTGACGACATCGGCTTCACCGTTTGGAAATCGACGGCTAAGATCATCTCAC
>JASCZI010060523.1:77186-94215 GCA_036250425.1 Stylosanthes scabra
ACCTGATTTTGATTCCTCAGATTCCGATAACAATAATCTTGCTAGGAATCGATTCAGTAGTGACGGCAGTAGTTTCGATTTGAAACGTTATAGTAGGTTTGATGGGCTTGTACGTGCTCTTCAGAGCGACGTGAATACCTATTTGGAGGATCCTGAGGATTTGGAAAATTATGAGGAGTGGAAATTAGGGTTTGTGTTGGGGGAGAAGGGTGAGGAGATTGGGAATTTGATGGAGGAGAATGGTGCTGTTGAGGAGAATTATAGGAAGGTTGTGCCTGGTAAGACTGATCATGATAGCTTCTGGACTAGGTATTTTTATAAGCTGCATAAACTGAATCAGGCTGAGGAGGCGAGGTTGAAGCTCGTTAAGCGCGCAATTTCTGGTGAGGAAGAGGAGGATTTGAGCTGGGACTTCGACGATGATGATAATGGTGATGGATATGAGCAGAAAGGTAGTTCTGCTAGGAATGTGCAGCAGCAGCAGCCAGAGCCGGAGGGGGGAAATTCTCCTGGTGAGAAGGATGGGAAAGGTGTTACTTCTGAGTCTAAAACCGATGGAGGTGATAAGCCGGCGGAGGTGGATTCTGATAGGAATGTGACATCTCCAACTAGTGTTGCTGCAACTGTAAGTGATGGTGGCGATGGTGAGTTGGATGTCAAGTCTGAAGAGAAAGAGGCATCGGAAGCGAAGACGGATAATGAAAACGGAGGATCCTGCAAAGATAGTGATTTTTCTGTGGTTTCAAGCCAGCCTTCGATGCACGGGGAAGAAGACAGTGGTTGGGATGAAATTGAAGATATTGTCAGCAATGATGAAAATAAGGGGGATGCTGGTGGATCCACAAGTAGGATTGATTTGCGGAAGAGGTTGAATGTGGCAGACCAAGAGGAGGATCTCAGTTGGGATATTGAAGATGATGATGAGGATGTTAAATCATGAGCAAAATGTGAGTTTCAGAATCATTATTATCATTTATAAAACCAGAATTGCTTACTAAGTGTATAATTCTTTGGTTGTAACTTAGCAATGTAAATAAGCTCTATTTTTTATGTCTTACCCTTACACTCAAGCTTAAGTCACAAGGTGTATACACCATTTGCAATGAAGTTTAATTTGTAAGTTAATGTTCAATCTTCATTCATCCAGCTTGAGGGAAGGTTTTTGCATCATTTTAGATGACTTATATAGAAATAATGTCTTTAAAGCAGTAACTTGTAATTGTTTGCATTAACATTCATTCAAAGCATTTTTCTCTCCTTAAACTTTGATGAGTAAAGTTCAAAAGGATTAATGTTGGTTTGTGAAAGTGGTCCACTTTGAGCATAGAGGAGCACCCAAGCAAAAAATCAATGTTGTTCCAATTTAATTTTTGTTCTATTTTATTCAAATGCATATCCCTGATAATGTATTTGGTCCAAGTAGATAAGATCAATACCAAGTGAGAGGCTTCCTCAAATTTGGTAAAACCAAACATATATATTCCATCAAAATCCCTTAAAAACTGTGCCTAATTGAAGAGCTCATCCACTGTTCTATGCTGAATAAAGTCGTCTTTTTTTTTTTTTTATATATATATATAGATAGAGACTAGGGCCCATAGATAAAAGGTCAAAAGTGTTGACTATGCTTAAACCTTGGAAGGCCAACTTTGTAGCCTAGGGCCTTGATATCTTGTTGCACTTGTTCTCTAAACTGATTGTAAGTAAAAGGCTTGTAATTGGGGCTCTCAATGACAGCATCTTCAGCAGGGAACACAAAATAGCATATTGAGATCCTCTCTCTCTCCTTGTTTACCCTCACTCTGTGTTGCACACTCTTGTACCTGTCATTGCTTATTGCCTAAAACCACAAACATGCATTATCATCAATTAATATATGAGCAATAAAATATGTTACAGTAATAGAAATATAGAATAATTAAACCTGAAACAGAACAGATAGGATTTGGACCTGCATCATGTCTCCAAGGTTGACAATCAATGTATTAGAGAGTGGTTTGACAGTAAGCCATTGATCATCTTTGAGAAACTGAAGGGCACTGACATGGTCATCTTGGTTCAAAATGGATAAGACTGAGCTATCTGTGTGAACCTCCATTCCCCAACCAATACTTGTGTCCGTACAAGGAGGATACCGATACATACGCACCATTCCTGTCTCTCTTGATACATATGAAGGAGAACACTCTTCTGAATGATTCATCATGTTATTATTATTATTATTATTATTATTTAGGTCAAGGTTCTTGATCATCGCCTTGAATATTGTTGTAGCAATTCTTGATAGATGCCTTTCATACTCCATTAGAAGCAATCTTGCAAATATATATAGCACCTTCATTAATTCATCATAATTATGCACAAACTAAATTAATATGCAATGCATAATGCTATATATGAACTATGTTCTCATTATCCTTTATTTCACAATAATTATTTATTTTGCTTTGAATATGGAATTTTACATTCGATTTTCATCTCATTTTTTTTAAAATCTTAAATTTTCTTCTCATAGCTCTTATTGAAATAGAAACAAAAATTCTATAATCTATTTTGTTGGCAGCAGCTGAGGTTCTATAAAATTTGTTGTAATTTTTTATAACGAGATTTCTATTTGCACACCAAAATTAACTACTAAAATCAGCCACTATGTATAATATATATTAAAATACAAAATATATATATAGTTTAATTTATTTTTAATATGTATTTTGTATTTCAATTTGTATTATATTTTGATGGCTGATTTTAGTAGTGATTTTGGTGTACATCTAACGTAGCTCATTTTATAATTATAAAATTATTTGTATGATATCCACCTACACATAATATTTTCTTTTTCTTATTGGTTAGTCATTTATTAGAATAATTCAGGTTTTTATATGAATAGAATAAAAAAAATACATAAATTTATTTTAAAAAATTATAAAAATAAAAGAGATATATTCCTATATAATAAATATCTAACTTTGAAAATAAATTCCCATCTTTCACTATTTTTCCATATATGCACCTAGTTATTATTCTTCGCTTTATTACAATTGTGTTGCACACTTGCACCATTAGTCACACAATGGACAAAACACATTGAGAAGAGAAATAGAATTTGAACTTTATTCTTCTATTTTTTTTTTTTTTTTATTTTGGACTTGGAACTTTATTCTTCTATTTCTTATCCACAAGAGGCACAAGGTATAAGAATACCCCATGCCACTATATATGAACAAAACTTATCCTATATCACAAAGTTTCTTTAACATACATAGAATATAGACATATATTCCCCAAGAAAAAAATAGCACGTTGTTAGTGTGTATATCATAAAAATTTCATATTATCTTTTTGTCATACATACATAATCTTATTATTTGAAAAATGAAAAATTCATGCAATTTTAACTTATATAGTATATACTATATAATATAAAAAACAATGTTGCAAGCCTTAAATAAGATTTTATTATAAAATAAAGTTTAAATTTAATATATTAATAGTGTAAATAATTTTATACAATTATTGAGTTAAATTTGTGCATACATATTAGCGAATACATAACTTTTTAAGTAGTAAATTCAAAAATTATTTATTTTTTATAATATAACAATACGCCATTTACTGTACGCGTAACACATTTATATAATTATTTATTTATATTTTAATACAATTATTGTATAAAGAGATAGAGATAATAACAGAAAAATCCTTAAAATTAAGGTTAAGAAAACGAAGAATTAAAGAATTTCTAATTACATCAAACATATTTATACATTATACTTTTATTTATAACATAATTCTCTAATTGATTTATATATAGTCCTATGCTAATCTTACCATATTTCTGTCCAAACAAAATATGCAGATACCAAAAACAAAATTTGCAATATTTGAAGAACGAAAAATATTTCAATTTTTAAGTATAAAATAATATCATTAAGAAGGTGTTTTTTTTAAAAAAAATATTAACAATATATATTAAAAGAAAACTCAGAAAGCAATTTTAAAGTCAACATCAACTTATTCTTCCATAAAGAGGCATGTCTCCTAATTTTCTCCCCTCCAATAATGATTAGGTTGAACCAATTAGATTATCTTAACATACACTAAAATACTTAATTAAATTGTTTTAATAGGTGTAAAAATCAAAACCAACTTTTAATTAACTAATATTAGTCAATTTTTTATTGTAAAATTATTTTAAATCATCATTAAATTATTGGAAGGATTAATTAGAGTTATTAGGGTCTAGATTTAGAAATTAAAATTTAAAATTTAGAATTGAAAGGGAAAAGTTAATTTTTAAAGTATTTAATTTGCATGGTCACTTTCTTCATCACCATTACATACTTTGTCCTCGCGTAATTAGACACATATGTGAAGTGATATATTGACCAGACCAATAAAAAAAAGTATTTTTAAATTTTAAGTGATGAATGATGCATAAATAAAAGAGATCCTTGAATAATGTCATCTGATCGGCTAGGCTATTGAAGAATAATTTTTATACTTCTACATATACATGATTCAATAATAATAAATAAAAATGAACCAACTTGATAGGGTATGTTTGATTTAGTGTTTGAAGTCTCAAACGTACGTTTAGATTTCTTAAAAGTTATAATTTTTTGTTTGGCTTTATTTTTTTCTTCTAAACGCAAACATTTTCTCTTCCAACTTACGTTTTGCAAAAGTTAAAAATTGTAGCTTTTACGTTAGCATTTTTCACGGTAGACCATTAAATAAAGAAATTTATTTTTTATCTACCAATTATGTCATTCATCATTTTTTTTAAAAAAATTTTATATTATATATTTATTAACTTTTTAGTAAATTATTTTTGTTTGAAATTGTGCATTTTTATAATTATGGTTCTTATAAAAATTATAATATATTAAAAAGAATACTAAAAGTACTAAAAAATATATCAAAAAATATATTAAAAAATATAAAAAATTAAATATGCTATAACATTATGATTTAATGTCATATCTTTTATAGTAATTATTTATTAAAAATGATTTTTTTTATTATTATTCAAACAAAATAAATTCTATCAAAATAAATTTTGGCATAGGATTGCCAAATATAAATCATATTGACACAAACTCACTCCTACTCAAAATCAATTCTACAAAATACAAACACACACATACTAGTTAAATAACTGAGTTTAAAAAGCATAACTCTTTTCATGGACAAAAGAAAACACCGCATAACTTACCCATGAACCATGATAAGCCATTTATGACTCATTTTACAAAACACACTCACTCCAAGAAAAAAATAGACAACAAGAGATTAGTAAATGAGTTTAATTTTAATATACTAATAATAAAAAATATTTTATATATTTATGTAATCATATTTGTTTATTTTAATAATTAATTATAAAATAAATAAAAAATATTATTTTATTAATATGATATTATCTAATTAAATTATTTAATTAAATGTATGTGTAAAATTTTTTTAATCCGTAAGTGTATTAAAATTAAATTTTTTATTAGATTAGACCGACTAAATTAAAATGAGGGGGCAGGCACATGCACATACATAGAATAATAATAGTAATAATAAAATATTAAATTAAACATAATATGTCTTTGTATAAACTAAACTATGTGCGTACCTTATGGAATCAAGTGTCGGAAGATGAGGTTGGAACTTGGAGAGTTGACCCAAAGGCACATCAAAACCTTCAACCCAATTGAAATTTTTGGGGCCTCTATTTAGGGCAGTACCCGTTGGTGTTAGGGCAGGGGTACCCCAAAAGTATGTGATAGGACTTGCACTTTCATTGCATGTATCATGCTTTGTTTCGTAGGGCATGGAGAATAGCTCTTTGGCTTGCTCTTGCAGTTCCTTCAACAAAGTCAACGGAATACCATGGTTGACCAAACGGAACAAACCCCAATCCTTGCAAGCTTCCTCAAACCCCTCCTTTTCTTGTTCTAAACATTCAAGATCTATGACCGGCACAGGACTCGGATCCAGGCCGGAGTCCTGAGCCACGTCATCAATTAGGTCATTATTCGATTCATTTGGATCCGACTCAGGTGATTGGTGATGGTGGTGGTGGTGACGAAGAATTGGTGGGTATGACTCCAAGTTGTTCATTGTTCTTTTGTTTGAAGAATAATGAAGCATGGTGATATGGTGTTCATATTATTTGTTCATTTCCCATGAGGTTGAGAAAATGAGGGTAGATTTATGAAGGCACATTCTGATAGAGGAGCAGGTTCGTGGCCCCTTAGACCATATAAGATATGATATAATACAAATATAAATATATATAGAATACAATATGAATTATAAAATTATGGCATTGGGCCTAGCTAGGTAGTGGTGGGGGACCAAACTATTTTTGTTTGATCTAGGTATGTAATGGTAAATTACTAAATTTCTCTCACCCTTAAAAATCCAAAAATATGAATATAGGATTGATTATAATTATACAAATGCTTCTCATTTATTTATTTATCTATTTTTTTAAATAATGGGAAAATCCAAGAATTATTTGAAAAGAGAGTTGTTGTGGAGGGACCAAATATTGAAAAAAAATCGACAAGTGTTGAGGAGGCCCCTCAGGAAGAAGGAAGAAGGGAGAAACAAAATCTTCACAAAAAGGTGTGATGGATGGTTGGGGGCCATTTCTGTAGGAAGTGATTCAACAACAGTCAATTCTTCTCCATAAACCTCCATACATTTCATCATCAACTCATCAAATCAGATGCCATCATATCCAAAATCTGATTCATATGTTCCCATAGAAATACCAATAGTACATTGCCAAATCATTTATTTAAAAGGTATTTTCAGAACAATTATTAGCAAGATATTAAGAAAAACTTTTATAATAGTTAAAAATAAAAAAATAAAAATATCATGTGTAATATAGGCTCCCTTAAAAATACAAAGTTTTTTTTCTTTTTTTTTTGTAACAAGACGGGTTTCAAAGTTGAAATGAAGTTAGGGAGAAAAAAGCTGAAATGGCACATGAAAAAGTAGCAGGCCCATCAGTGTGTTGGGCTGGCCCACTCATATTTTTACAATTATCTAACACAAAAAACAAAAACTTTCTTACCGACTATTAAAAAATAAAGCTAAAAAAAAAAACAAAAAAGGCTAATTTTTAAAGAAAGTTCTTAAAAATAAAACCAATAAAATTTTAATTCTCTAGAGAATTCTAAGGCTTTCCAAAATAAATTAAAATGGTTATTTTATTTAATTTTAGGTTATTTGTTAAGAACTTTACAAGCGGCTTTGGCAACATTCCTTGAAGGCTGAATCCTCCACTTGAGAGTTGAGATCACAGGTTCTTGAGTTCTTCTGCCTTTTGATTTCCATTATCTGCACTTATACTATTATATCATACGCTGCCCTTTCTTTTTCTGTTGTTACCATTCTTCATTTAAGATTTATTCAATAGCTGCTGATTTATGCTGGATTAAGAAAGAATATTTTTTTGAAGGTTTTACACATGGATATTGTTGAATATAAGTGAGGCATGTTCTTTGTATGAGTGAAAAATGTTGGGGTTTTGGTGGTGTACCTGTTAATGGTGTTTTACTGATTTAGGGTTTGTTCTTCAGTGCTATTAAGTGAAAAATGTTGTCATGGAACCTTGTACTTTGAATGCTAACATGTGAATTACTTGGATTTTAGTTTGAGAGCAGGGAATTCATGCATTGTTTTGTGTTTTGGGATATTCAGCTGTTGTCATGATCAATTATCTGCTTGTATGAAGACCAAATTATTGCTAATGTGTGGAAGGATATGTTTTGTTTCATTAATTTATAAATTTTTTATTTATGTGGGCATGATTAGTTTACTAATTCCCTGATCTTAACAATGAAAATTGAAGTGACTCGAGATGTTGTAAATTTTGGATTTTAACTTGTTTTGTTTGGTAAGAGTTGTAGTGTTTCACTGAGTTACTTTACCATTTACATGTTGGACTTTCGGTTTTCTTGCAGGTTTATAATCTGTTGAAAATATGGCCAAGCATCATCCTGATTTGATTATGTGCCGGAAGCAGCCTGGAATTGCCATTGGCCGACTTTGTGAGAAGTGTGACGGCAAGTGTGTAATATGCGACTCTTACGTTCGTCCTTGTACACTTGTTCGGGTCTGTGATGAATGCAACTATGGATCATTTCAAGGTCGCTGTGTAATATGTGGAGGGGTTGGAATATCTGATGCCTACTACTGCAAGGAATGCACACAGCAAGAGAAAGATAGGGATGGCTGCCCCAAAATTGTTAATTTAGGGAGTGCCAAAACCGATCTATTCTATGAGCGCAAGAAGTATGGCTTTAAGAAAAGATGATGAATGAGCAATTTTTTCCCCTAGACTTATTTTCCAGGCTTTAATCATATATCATAACCATATTATCTGAGAGCTTGAGCACAGACTATTATTATGTTGCATAATTGTTTGTAATGTAAGGGCTTGACTTGTGTAATGTGTACTACTTATGGATCAAACAATACAATTGTTTGAAATTTATATAGGTGCAATGTTGTTACTTATCTGCAATTCTGAGTATTACTTTGGAGAAGTATTCCATGATCAGTATTATGTTTTACACTTTTCAATATTGTAATATTATGTCTTTAGTAGCTGGAATCACAGAACTCCAATGCTCATGTTTTTATTGTCTAATTCTATAGGGGAGGTATAGCCTTGTATGCATATTGGTTCTAGAAGGTGAAATCAGTTAGTTAGAGTTGGGGGTGGGATAAGGCCAGCTATCCAACAAGGGCCTTAGACCTGGCCTCCTACTTAGGCCTGGCCTTTGAAAAAAATTTATAAGAATTGGACATTTTTAAAAGTTTGATTGTGTTAATAGGCCAGATTTGAGTTTTTAAAAAAGCCTTTTAAACTTATCAGGTTGACCTGTTAAAATAAGCAAGTTGCTAACCGAAAAAATAATGTTAAAACGTGTATTGGGCTTAGGCCCCCAAGTTCAAAAAGAAAAAAGATGTTTCTATCTTTGGTTTTGGTGGAGAATATGAGAGGAGTTATTTTTGCATTAATTGTGTGTAGCTAGCCCACACTTGTGGAGGGTTGGTTTCAATGGCCCAGCCTATTGATTGTTTTTTAGTTTTCCAAACAGGCTTACAAAAAGGCTCACAAATAGGCCTGGCTTATTAAATAGGTCAGGCTAGTCCAAAATTAGAGCCTCCAATAATTAACAGGCCAAATTTAAGCCTAATTTTTTTTAGTAAGCCCAGCCTTATAAGGTGTGGCCTGGCCTGGCCTTATCCCAACCCTTGTTAGAATACGTTTAATTTGTGTTTTCAGTTAGAGTACGTTTAGTTAGCTAGAGTACATTTGATTTGCGTTTTTCTTTTGTGTTTTTTTAATTTTATGAAGAAAAAAGAGAAATCAGTTAAAATAATAGAATTATTTGTATTTTTTATTTATTATTGTATAAAGGCTTGTTCTCATTGTATTATAATACAATCAAGAATATTAGTTTTACACTCAAAATTACTTAATGCACTCTTCAATTTTTTTTTGGCCCTTTCATCAATCATTGTGTTGGGAACTTCATCTCTTGTCAGGTAATCTACTGAATGAGATAGGCAAGTGAAGCAGCACATGTGAGATGCAAGAAGTATCATTGGCCTGAAATCTCCCTTTAGAATAGATAAGTTTCTAAACAAACAAATTGGCCTGAAATCTCTCCTTAGATTAGATAAGTTTCTACACAGACAAATAAGCAGACAACCTTCTCAATTCAATTCAAAAACATGTGAATAGATTACGTCTTTGTCCTTTGGGATCTATAGTGCTACTGATTGGTGAAACTACGAGTTTTTTAAACTTAAGAAGTGCCTTAAATTTCAATAATGAGGGAAAAGTAACAATAATAACTTTAAGGAAACAACAACACAAAATCCCATCCTTTTTAGCATTTGAATAATTTGTGGCAATTGAATAATTATCTAGCTAATGCACATAAGCTGGTGATTTTAATTAGTTAATTACTATAGGCATTTTAATGATTATATATATATATATATATAGAAACACACATAGACTCAAGAACTGCATGACTAAAACCATAAACATGGGCAACTTCTATTTCTTTCTGCTTTGCTTTCTTGCCTTAAATTGTGTTCTTGATTCTGCCTTTCAGAGTGATCATACAACAACTACACAAATCAGCAACCATTTCGAGGTTGTCCAAGTCAGCTCTTTGCAGCCAGCCTCTACATGCAACCCTTCTTCTGCGCAAGGTTTGCTCATTCCTTCTTGTTTCTTACTTCAAAAAACGAAATTGAAGTGAAGTGAATGTTCCTTCAAAGTTTATGATATTTGAGCATGAGTTTATATTATTGTAATGTATTGTTCATTATTCTCTATCAGATTGCTTATTTATTTGGTTTGAACTATGTAGTGTCATCAGAAGAAGATGAATCTCTGGAGTTAGTCCACAACTATGGACCCTGCTCCCCAAAGAACCAAGGAAAAGCAAATGCTCCATCTATGCATGAAATCCTCGAAAGAGACCAAGAAAGAGCGAGCTTGATGGCATCGAGGCGGCGCTATGGCAAGAACCAGGTTCAACTCAGATGGCATAATTACATGTATGTTATAAATGTGGGGATAGGAACACCTAAAAGGATGTTCACATTCAACATTGACACCGGTAGTGATCTCTTATGGATTCAATGTCTACCCTGCAAGCTAGGAAAGCTGGATAAGGGTTGTCATGAGCCAAAACATCCACTCTTTGATCCATCAAAATCTTCAACCTACACCAAAATTACTTGTCCCTCACACACATGCAGTTTGACCAATACTACATTAGGTAATTTACCAGACTTTAAGATTCCAAAACATTGACATTATCTTTTTTCGCTGCATTTATGTTTAGGAATCTGCATAATTACTGTCTCTGAATTTCATGTCTTCAAGTTTAAGTAATTCTCAGTTATCATGAATGGTGCAGGGTACTCACAATGTGTTTCCTCATCATGCATGTATATGGGAGGTTACATAGAAGGATCTTTGATCCTTGGATATATAGCTAAAGAAAGATTAAGTGTTGGCTCCAACACCTTCAATGATATCATATTTGGGTGCAACGAGGTCAACTTAAATGTCAGCCTTGGAAACACTGATGGCATCATTGGGCTTGGCCAAGGATTCTTATCCTTTGTGGAACAAACTTCCAATACATATAAGAGAGTGTTCTCATACTGTCTTCCCTCAAAGCCAAACCAGATTGGTTTTCTCAGATTTGGTAAGTCTAAACAGGTTTCAAAATCCTTGATGTTCACAAAGCTAGGAACAGATAATGCCATTGAACTCACTGGGATAAAACTCGGTAGCACCACTATTCCCATAACTGTTAAGAAGGATGCTGCAATCATTGATTCCGGTACTGTCATTTCAAGGTTACCTCCCAGGGATTACACTAATCTGTGTGAAGCATATCGAAAAGCCATGACCCATTATAGGTTTGTGGGATCAATTTCAATTCTCGACACATGTTACCACATTGGCGGTCGCGAGAAGCTTAAACTTCCAAAAATGAGCTTCTTGTTTGCAGATGGACTTGTTTTGGATATACCACCCAGTGGAGTAGTTATACCTTACAACTCCACGGTTGTTTGTTTCCCATTTGCAGCAACTCCGAGAGGCGAAGATGTTGTACTTCTTGGAAGCACCCAGCAGAAAACACTAGAGGTTGTGTATGATGTTGCAGATGGAAAACTTGGGTTTGGCTATGGTGGTTGCAAATAATAATATTGCAAATTCAATAAAGTAGCCACAAAATTTGGATTAAATAAGTATCAAAGTCTGGGATTAGATGTTTTCTAATAGTCAGATAAGATAATGTATTGTGTATCAAACATCTTGTACCTTCCTTGATCCAAAATAAGATTCAGATCGTAATGAGAGTTCTTTTATCAGATCAGAAAAAGATAATACTGATAATTTTCTTTTAGCTTGATAATGATCATTCTCTACATAAATCAGGTTGCTTGTGTGATAATCTATGACTCTGTATCATAAATTTAAAGGGCAACCCACCTCAGAATAAATAACTAAAAGGAATGAACATTTTGCATAATAGTTTTCTTTTATATAATACATGATAAGATACAATTGTGAACCAACGAAATTTTCATGTTACCCAAGACACTCAACTGCAAAAGAATACTAGTGTAGAGGAGCATGGTGTAATAATCAGAATGCTTCCTAGGGTATATATATTGTAAAGAAGTATAACAAAGTTATTTCAATGATTTTAATTGACAAAAACTCAATTCGCGCAGGATGAGTGGCTAATTGGTTGCCTCCCTCAGCATATTTAAGATGGCAAGGAACAAGTTCAGAATGTCCAAATAGAGAGTGACTGAAGCCCCAATGTACTCATCATAAGTGAAGCGCTTGATCAGGTTGTCAGTGTCGTATATAACATAACCAGAGAAAATCATAGCACCGAATCCACCATAGATAGCATGAGCTGCTGGTCCAAATGGGAAGAACATCTGCGCCAAATGACAAGAAGTCTTAAGTAACATGCAAGTTAAAATGCATCCAATACACAAATGTCAACTAACTCATTGAGGATTTATAAAACCACTTAAAAGAATGACTACTTATTACTCCATCCATTCCATAATGATGGTCATTTTAACTTTTTTGGTACATTGACAAAACAATCCATCTAGATACAGTTGTGTACACAAATGCATTGGTTTATCAATGTAACTAGAAAGTCAAAATGATCATCCATATGGAATTGAAGGAGTAGTTAATATAACTTAATGAAAAAGGGTAGGGATTCTGTTCTAACCTGCATCATGCCAACAAGGAACAAGGTGAAGAGACTAGTGAATAAAAATGGGCCAAGGAAGCTAAAATCCTTGCCCTGCTTGGAAGCCCAGAAGGTATAGCCAGTGAGAGAGGAAACAACAGCAGAGGTCAAAATCAAAGCCTCAAGCACAATTTTTCCTGCAGTAATTTCCATCAAGACATGAAAAAACCAGATAAACCATAACAGCAACAACATCTAACAGCAGAGTCAGCAGTGAAACGGGTAAAAGAAGAACGGCGGCGCCGAACCTTCTGTGTTGGCACAGGAAATTCCAACCGTCAAGCTAATGGAGACGGTGAAAAGCCCCAATAAGATGTAGTTGTGGGGATGCTTCTGCTGGTATTTGAGTAATGGGATCAAAACTGCACACAGCACATTCAAATTCACCATACACAAGGTTACTTCATCGTCAAGAAATCATTTTCACAACGGCAAATTATAAACAAACCAAAAGAATTGTCATTTAACACAATTCAATCAACAGGAACAGATTCAATCAAACAATTTACACAAAAAATGATTAATTGGGGGAAAAGGAAAAGAATTGGCTTACATATGAAGGGAAGAAAAATGACGATGAGGAGGAGAAGGGAATTTCCTCTGAGAAGATCGTTGACGGGGGCATATAAGACGGTGACGAGGGAGACTAGGGTTGTGAGAACGATTTGGAAGGAGAGGATTCCATAGACCTTGCGTACGAATCCCCATCGAAGCTGATTCTCGGCGGGGCTGAGTCCAGGGAAGAGGGTTTCACCCGATTCGACGTCGTATTGTTGCGGGTTCTTGGTGATGGGCTCGCTCGTCCCCAATTTGGCGTAACCTTGCTGAAACATCTTCTTCTTCTTCTTCTTGTTCCAGATCCCTTTTTCTGCAAAATTAAATGGTAAAGGTTTGAACTTTGAATTCCTTCTGAATATATATAGGTGTTAGGAATCACAAGCCTTTTACTTTTACCTCGGAATGAATGAATGGTTAGATGCAGCCTAGAAGTTACAACTTAACAGACTCAACAGTCATGACATATCAAGTGGGCCCCATCACTCCCATATGTGTAAAAAAAAATTTTGGTTTAAACATAAGGTTTTTTTAAAGGAGAATTCATATATGAAATTGTTTATTATATATCATATAGATTTAATATGTTTGACTAAATTATTATTAAATAATTTTAAAATATAATTTTATATGATTTTTATTTTTTAATAAATGATTAAACATTTTATGTACGCACCAAATTTTTTAGTATGGTAGAAAAAAAGTAAGTAACTTTTTAAATAAAATCAAATTAAAAAAATGATTAAAAAAAATTCTTGTCCAATCTGTATTGATTTATGTTTGTATAAACAGTATTTTAAGAATCGAATCGAATTGATTGATTTGATCAAAAAATTGAAAACAAATCTCATATTCAATTAAAAAACACGTTTAATAGGTTCACCTATTAAACTAAAAGTATTGATTTTAAAAAAGTTAATAATATTTTATTTAAAATATTTTATTATATATTTTAGTAAACGGTGAGACCTTTAAACCATTAATGTATAATCATATGTTTAAACGGTGAAACATTACTTGGATGAATGGATGCCTAAACGGAGTTTGGACATCAAAACGGTCTAACTCTTAACACTAGCAAGATAAAGAAACATCAAAACGGCATGATAATCTGCGTTTTGTGATCCTTTCTTTCCCATTCTTCTTCACCAACTCTGACCTTCCCTTCGCAAACACCCTCTTCCTCCGAATCTCCGGTTTTTCTTTCGTGCTACCAATCAATCCACCAAATCCTACAAGGTAATTTTCTTTCCCCCAAAACCCTAGCTTTTTTCCTTTCTTTCCTGCTGCGTTGACTTCCTCCTTATCAACCTTTCCCTCTCTAAGCTTCTTAATTTCACACTCTCTTCCTTTTCTTCGTTACTCTTATCTCTCCATTGCTTCATTTCAATTTACTTCGTTATGTTTAATTATTCTGTTGTGATCTCCCGTGAATTAGATTATGCTATTTTCTGATCAAATTGTGTGCTTTACTTAGATTGTTGGAGATACCTGCCTGTAGAAAGTTGAATTAAGATAGGGAATGCTTATAGTTTCGAGGATTATCACACCTTTGCTGAAGTTTCTTTGACAGTATGAATCTCTTATATTAAATGGAGAAAGACTTGTGAGCATGATTTTGAAGGAGAACCCTGTAGGTACTGAGCTTGCAATGAGTAATATCAATGTGGAGGAGGCAATAGATTTTTCATGTGAACCGTACATTGGTTTGGAATTTGACTCGCCGGATGATGCACTCAAGTTTTACACTTCATATGCAAGTCGGGTTGGATTTAAAGTTCGGATAGGTCAGCTGTATCGATCAAGATCGAATGGGTCAGTTTCCTCTCGAAGATATGTGTGCTCGAAGGAGGGATATCAGCTCAGTTCAAGAACAGGTTGTCCAGCATTCATAAGAGTGCAAATAAATACTTCTGGAAAGTGGGTTGTTGATCATTTCCAAAAGGATCACAATCATGATCTTGAAATTGAAAATGGAAATTGCACACCAGCAGTGCAGCAGAAAGGTGCTGGTGCTTTCAAGTCCTTTACCGAAGTATCCCGGAGGCCAAGGAAGAAACTGCTTGAAGCCTGTAATGACTCTTCTGGCCCCTTGGGCGTTATTGATTTCAAGCGACTGAGAAAGGAAGAACTCGAAGGACAGTACAGAACTGAGCCATATGTAGGTCAAGAGTTTAGTTCACCCAATGAAGCCTATCAATTCTATCATGCATATGCAGCGTATGTGGGTTTTGGAGTTCGAATTGGTCAATTATTTCGTTCTAAGAATGATGGATTGATCACATCTCGCCGATTTGTGTGCTCGAAAGAGGGGTTCCAGCACCCTTCACGGGTTGGATGCGGGGCTTATTTGAGGATTAAGAGACAGCCATCGGGAAAGTGGGTGGTGGACCGTCTCCACAAAGATCATAATCATGATATGGGATGTGAAAGGGAGGGTAGGCCAAAAAGTATTCCTGATTCCAATATTTTGGCTGAAGAGGTTGATGCTGGATTTGTAAATGGTGAATTATTTCGCATAGACAACTATCCTGTCCCTAGAGGAACTAGACAAAATCACATTAAAAGTGATTGGTACAGCATGCTTCTAGAGTATTTTCAATCAAGACAAGCAGAAGATACAGGATTCTTTTATGCTGTAGAAGTTGACGACGGTAACTGCATGAGCATATTTTGGGCTGATGGCAGATCTAGATATTCATGTAGTCAGTTTGGTGATGTCCTTGTTATTGACACATCCTACCGTAAGAGTGTCTATTTGGTGCCATTTGCTACCTTTATTGGAGTTAACCATCACAGGCAACCTGTGCTTCTTGGAAGTGCTTTGATTGCTGATGAATCTGAAGAGTCTTTCACATGGTTGTTTCAGACATGGCTGAGGGCAGCATCTGGGCGGCAGCCTCTGTCGATAATTGCTGATCAGGACATTGCAATCCAGAGGGCAATAAGAAAAGTCTTTCCAAGAACCCATCATCGCTTTTCATTGTGGCAAATCAAGGCAAAAGAACAAGAGAATCTGGGTGTGATGGGTGATGGATTTACAAAAGATTATGAAAAGTGCATTTACCAGAGTCAGACAGTTGATGAATTTGATGCCACATGGGCTGCCTTACTCAACAAATATGGACTGAAGGACAATCCTTGGCTAAAAGAAATGTATGAGAAGCGGGCATCCTGGGTTCCATTATATTTAAGGGGCACATTTTTTGCTGGCATACCCATGAATGAAAGTGTTGATTCATTCTTTGGTGTACTTTTAAATGGCCAAACATCTCTCGTGGAATTTATTCCAAGGTATGAAAGAGGTCTTGAGCGACGCCGTGAGGAAGAAAGAAACGAGGATTTCAATACTTCTAATTTTCAACCATTTTTGCAAACAAAGGAACCGGTTGAAGAACAATGTAGAAGGGTTTACACTCTTACCATATTCAAAGTACTTCAAAAAGAGCTTTTGCAGTGCTATAGTTATCTTGGGTTTAAAGCTTTTCAAGAAGGGAGCATCAGCAGATATATGGTGCGTAAGGGTGGCAATGATATGGAGAAACCCCATATAGTTACATTTAATGCATCTAATCTCAGCATTAGTTGTAGCTGTCAGATGTTTGAATATGAAGGTGTTCTTTGTAGACATGCTT
>JASCZI010060523.1:94225-111521 GCA_036250425.1 Stylosanthes scabra
CCAGATCCTGGAATTAAGAGAAGTTCCTTCTCGCTACATCTTACACCGATGGACTAAAAATGCTGAGGATAGTGTTTTCCCTGATATAGAGTCATGGAGTAGTTCTCAGGAACTCCGGAGTTTGATGCTATGGAGTCTAAGAGAAACTGCGGCTAAGTACATAGATGCGGGTGCAACATCTATTGAAAAGTATAAACTTGCGTATGAGATTTTGCGCGAGGGTGGGAGAAAGCTTTGTTGGCACAGATGAAGAAGAATACTTCTTATAAGGTTGTACATAGTTGTAAGATTTTTTTGTTTTTGTTACTGTGAAACCTTGAATTGTTCATTTGTGATGTCAGTTTAGTTCTTCTAATCAAATACCAGCATTTTGCATCCACCTTAGTATTTCAACAATTTAAAGTAACCAATAGTTCAGTTTTCTGTTTCTCTCAGTCGTTGATCCCTCCCTGGAGATTGCTGACTTCTTAGATGGATCAGCATTAGAGCCTGCTTAGTGGCAAAACTGTTGATTGTTGAAGTAATCATCCTTATATTTGAAGGACGATCTCTTACTAATTATATTTCTCCTTGCTAAATGGGTTCCCAACTACATCAATTAAGGGGAAAAGGGAAAATTTATTAATTTTATTCAGTAGAGGAAAAACAGAACCTCTGTTGAGTGGTTAAGATGACTGTTAACAAGGCCCTGATTATTATAGTTTGGGTTAAAGCTTGTTTCTTATCATTCCAAAATTTGAGTTTTTCATTTATCTGATTTGACTTGGAAAATGAAAATGAACTCAGGTTCTTTTATTAGTACTAGAATCAAATACAGAACAGGATTATACCAATTAGGAGCATCATTTCCTTCTTTATGTTCCACAGACAATATGTAGTGGGATACTAGAAATAGTAACTGTTGTATTATATGGTCATCATAGCAACTAACTCATGCAAGAGGAGAAGGTAAGTCCCTATCAGTCATTAAGAACTAGATTGATGAAGACATAAAGTGGCAAATGGACAAGGAAAACCACAGAAAACTCCAAGCACCCATAGATTCTGTTACTCTTTACTTTGTCTTTTCCTAGCCCTCTGTTTTCTGGGTAGGTAGCAAATGGAATTGGCAATAGCTTGTCAACAAAACACACCTGCTCTTAATATGCTGTTAAAACTCTGCTTATATGAGAAGCTTGTTAGTCAACTTTGCCAATTATAAATTAGGATTATTCTCAGTAGCAATTCCATTATAGAATTTCTGAAGTTTCATAGTTACCTCAATGATTTGTTTTATCTTTTACTTTTTTGTTGGCACCTTTTATCATAATAATCTTTTGTTTTATCTAACTTTCCATTATTGAACTGTTTTGGTGTTTTACTCTTTTAATGAGACAAAGGTCTCCATTTATTTATGGGAATAAAAAAATTATCAAGGGGTAGGAACTTGGGGCTATGAGTACTTAGCAGGCAAGAAATCTTACCTGTCTTGGCCCAATGGTAAAGTTTCTACCTTTATTTGTTTTTACTTTTATGGGCAATGAATGGGGTCTTGCTCTTGCAAATTGAATGGTGATAGGACCATAGGAATTATGATATTATCTTCTATTTAATTTATACATTTATTTTATATATTTAGAGAGGATAAGGAACTAGTTTCCACTCTCTCATGGATGTCCTTGTCTTGAACATTCACCTCTTATCTTCTACAAGATAAAGGTCCCCAACCCAATGGAAGTTTAGGGTATGGACATGAATCATGATTACATCCAATTATCAAGTTGCATATTTTCAAGCTAATTAGGATGAGAGTAGGAGGATGAAAAATTGAAAAAAGATGGTTACTATAGAGTGAAGATAAACTTCACTTAAGTGTTCAAATTCAGTGTTTGGACTTTGGACTTATTCATTTGTATGTTCAGTCTGTGAGCCTGAGCTGACACTAGTATCATCTTATTGGACCATTTATGATAAATTATTTCATATTTATGCTGTATCATGTGGGATTGTATTTACACAGTGTGATTTCTCAGATTATTTAATAGTGAACCTTATCCTATCTTAGATATTTTTTATTTTAAAAAAAAAAACTATAAAACATAATTGAGAGACTAAATAAGTAGGTCTAAGGCTAAAATGCCACCCTATGAGTAGAGTAAATATAATCATACACAGTGCTCAAACATCAAGTAAAATATAATCATCCCTAATTCTTTAGGTATATCAGTAGACATCTATTTTAGAACAAAAAAGATGAAAACCAAAATAGTAGATATTTCTTTCTCTTGTATCTGTATAAAAGTAGTTTAAGACAGTATCTAAAACATGTCTGCTTAAATTAATAAAGACAATTTTAAGGGGTTATTTTATTTTATTTTATTTTTCTCTAAGCATATTCAATATCTCTAGTAGTGTATACCACACTTAGGGTTGCAGAGAACTTGGTTCCTTAGCATTTTGCTTTATTCCATTCTTGGTTTTTTCATGGCTAAAGATAGCATTTTACTTTGTTATATCCACAATGAAATGAAGCAACACGGTTTGGCATATGACCATAGAGAGATCATGTAGTAGTTTTTTCAATAATTTTCATCCTTCCATAGCAGAATGTTCCTTTTTTTTTTAAATTTTAATTTCTTCAAAAGTAGTTCGTTACTTATCTTTTCAACTTTGATGAAAGTCCTTATTCTTCTTCTAGAAATGCAATGGGAACTGAAGATGGATCATTAAAATTGTGCTTCTTACCCCAATGCAAGAAAGCATATACTTCTTTTTTTTCAGGGATAATCTTCACACATGCTAATAATATTTATTAGCTCTACAAGATTTTAATTTTCTTAATCTTTCACCAAAAGAATATCTCATTTTTCACAAAAGTAGTTCATTTCTTATCTTGTCAGCTTGATGGATGTTCTGATTCTTTATTTCATAAGTGCAAGAGAGTTCACTGAAGATGCATTATTATTAAATTTATGCTTCTCAGACAAAGCAAGAAAGCATATACTTCTTTTCATTAGCATAATCTTTCACAAGAACTTACAATTAGTAAAGGTAAATTTTCTCCATCATTGATTGATCATAAATAAACAAATAAATAAATAATTATATACATATCCAAATCCAAATCCAAAAAAACAAACTCATAATTGAGAAGTAACCAAATATTAACACCATTATTTGCACATCTTTGACTCTCATACATACACATATTACACACATTAATTAATAACAGATGTTCATCTATTAGAGACACATCTAGTAGAGCAAAAATAAAGGTTGCAAAGATTTAAAAATAATTTACAACATTTTTATTCTTACTCACACAGATAGCAGATAGCAGTAGCAGTAGCAGAACCAAATTATTATAAGGTTAATGCTTCATTGGTGAAACCAGTGTTTCAACATAAACCTCTGCATCAAACCAACCTTTGCCATTCTGAATCCTAGGATACTTGAAGGAATGATCACTTGGGTCAAACAGAACCAAGTCAAACTCAAACATCAGAAGCACTTCACCCTTGTCTGTAACATAGTATGGTCCTGAATATGAAAAATCTTCAGGGTTAGGCAAATAAGGAACTGTCACCAACTTGATCCAAGACTCTCTCACTCCATAATCCTTCATCACCCACACAACAAAATGAGTTCTTTTGTGATCATAACTCATGCATAGACATTCATTAAGAACACCCAGAGTAGGTGTTGAACTCTCCTCTTTTTCATAATCAGGTGGCAGAATCTCCCTGTAACTCTCCTTCTGAAGATCCAAAGAAACAATAATCCAAGAAGAAGAACTTGAATTACCATGAGTCCAATTGGAGGCCCAATTAAGAGTGCCACTGACGAATTTCCCTGAATTCTGATATGGGGTGACACCATGAGGAAAATCCTGAATCTTCCTCCAAGAATTTGTTGCCATGCTATAAACCTTAACCTTGGATTCACTGAAGAACTGGTTGGGATCACAGAACACAGCAACAACTTTGTAATCCTGCTTCACATGATCATAGCCAAGACCAAAGGAAGTGAAGCAACCGGGTCTCCAATTATTGCCCAAAGGTGGTGACTTTTTGGAGACCCTGATGGAGGGGTTCCATAGAAGGACACAGTCACCTTTAATGGCGAAACAAACAAGGCCGTTACAAGAACCAACGATGCCATCATGGCGGTACTTGTTCTTGACAGGGTAGTTAAGGTGTTCAGAATAGGTAGTTAAAGGGTTGGAGATAAGAGAGTTCAAGTAACAAGAGTTGAGGTGAAACTCAGCGGTTGTGGCACTGAGAATGATTCTGTTATGGTGTGTGAAGTGTTGAAGATGCTTTTTGATGAAGTAAGAGTCAGAGATGAGAGAGTTCCATGACTTGCATACGCACCTGAACTTGACAAGTGACTTCACTGGAAGCCTTGAGAGAATCTCAACTACAAGTTCATCTGGAAGGAAGGGTAGTGATGATGATGATGATTCTCTGTGGTGCTGCTCCATGGAAGTAGTGGTGGTGCTGCTGCTTATGAGTACTCTTCTTTCTCTCTTCTTCCTTGTGGCTCCTATGCGATGATGACGATGATGGTGGTGGTGGTAATCGGTTGTTCTTCCATGCTGTGATGATGATGATGACATGTTATTAGTGATGATGAGTTTGTATGATCAGTGTTGATGAGTGTGTGAGGTTCATATGATGATGAGTGGTTGATGATGGTTTATGATGATGATGATGATGGTGATGTTGATCATTCATTCATGAGATGAATGAAGGGGCTATTATGGTTATTTATACTTATGTGTGCTTGATTACTTTTTCCTCTCTTCTTAACTTAATTATAAGTTATTTATGGTGGGAAATGAATATGTTGTTTTTTATATTATGAAAATGAAAATTATTTTATGCACAAGTTTGTTTTAAATATTAGATTATAGTTAATTTTATCATATAAACTATAAATTTTGTATTAGTTTTTACAAGTTATTCGCCAACAAAATAGATAATAAGCAAGAAGCAAGTTTAATTGGTAAAAATATTTGTAGTGTTAATATTTTTATAAAATATATATTTAAAATAAGTTAAATAATATATATATTTATATATAAATATGCCTAATTTTAATGTAAAAATTTCCCATCCCTCTTAGCTTCATCTTAATTTTTTTCTTATAAAAATAAAGTTAAAAACTTCAAGTAAAATTTAAAATTGAGAATGTTAGCTAGTGTCAAATTTAGGTGTCTAAAGCATTGTTCTAGTAAATTGTAATTGATTTTTGTGATGCCTAGATAACTTAGATAATTCAAAATAATATTTTTGTGAATATAATATGATGAGGGCAGCTAAAATGGTGCCACGGCATAATTCTTGCGGCCCTCTAAAGCCTCCAAGTGAGGAAATGAAAAGACAATAAAACCGTATGTTTGAGTTTGAGTTAATAATAGAGTGACACGTTGCAGTTAGTTTCAAAGAGCTTGTGTTCAGCAACAGCAAGTAAGTGAGTAACTTTGTCAGATGAAGTTAAAAATTTCTGGAAAGAATCTAAAATGTTCCAGAGACCAGTCATTATTTATTTTTTATTTTTTTGTTTTTTTTTCATGGCGTGATTATCTGGTTCATTGTTGAATGATTAAGAAGCTTGTAATAGTTTGCTTTGATTCCTTTGTAAGGTAGAAGTAGAGTGATGCTTAGTGCTTAGACTAGTGATACAATTTAAAACTTTTTTTTTTAAAAAAAATTTAAGCTCGCACTTATGATTTATTGTATAATATATATTTATAACATTTATTTCAATAGTAATTAATAAAAAATAAATAAGTTAAAATTATTTATAATTATCTAATTATTACTAGAGTAAAGTACAGTTAATTTTTGAATTATTTTATTTTAGTTTTTAATATTTAAAATGTCATATTTTAATTTTAAAAGATTTTAATTGGACTCAATGACTCAATCAAGTCTTATTATTTAAACTTTAAAGTGTTATTAATTACACAATAAACAACTATCTCAACTACAATATTAAATTACTGTCTAACATTTAACAATGAAACTTAATTGAGTCCAATTGAAAATTTTTAGACTAAAATAAAACGTTTTAAACATTAAGAACTAAAATAAGACCAAAACAATACTTATCCTTATTACTATTAAATTATTTTTGATGCGTAATACTTATTTAACAAAGAATAAATTTAGATTTTTATATATCCAAATTCATCCATATATTTCACCGTACTTTATCCTTATTACTATTAAATTATTTTTGATGCGTAATACTTATTTAACAAAGAATAAATTTAGGTTTTTATATATCCAAATTCATCCATATATTACCATAGAATTTTTTTTTTTTGGTATAATGGGTATTTGCTAAATTGTATGGTGTGCTTTTTCTAATGAGTATAAACCGTGTCATTATTATTTAATACAATCAATCATATCATTTCTTTAAACATTAAATGATTGCAATGGACTATTTAGGAATCTATTTTATAGTCTTAATAAATAATAATATAATCACCCACCATAAAAAAAATAAATAAATAAAGAAGAAACAAGTCCAACCACAATCTTAATCTTATCAAACAGGCACGAATAGATTTCATAAGTATCTATCACACACAAAAAAATAATACGATCATGCATAATATTATTTTTCAATCTACTAGTTTTTTAGCACTTTAACTTGATGTGCTTTGATCATGTGCCTAAACGTGGTTCTTGTTAGTGAAGTAAGGAATAAACGAATAATAATAACCGCATAATAATAAACAAATAATTTAATTTGGGCATAAACTTTTACCTAAACACGCTTTATGCAATCCACACATAACATAATTGCAAATTAAAAGCACCTTATTATCAAAGACAGTATATCAGATCTGTCGAATTGGATTTAATTTCCACAATTACCTGCTTCTTTTCCTCTGCCACTTCCTTGTTTTATTTGATTTCTTAGTTCATTTTCTTTTCTTTAGATAAGATGACGCAGAAACTTGGGAATTCTGAGTCACTCAAAAACTTTACTAAGGAAACGACAAAGCCATGAATTGAATGACAGAAACTTTAAATCAATGATGTGAACCTGTCCATCTGTTTAATAACCCTCCCTTACATGCAAATTAAACTTAATGATTGTTTACTTAGGACAACTTGTCCTAAAAACATTGGTTGATGAATGTAATCATCCTATAATCATATTCTTTTTAGTTTTTATCTGCCTTATGAAAAGACATGGGACACAGACTAGTTATCTGAATTGATGATGACTTGTTAGAAAAAGTGGGATAATGGCTCTCCCAAAACCATCACTTAGATGTCAAAAGGTGTAATTATAACTGGGAATATTCCACTGTAAATAAATAAAACCAGCCAAAAATGCATTATAAATTTTTTTTAAAAAAAATATCAAAACTACGCAAAAAAAAATTTGAACGCTGACAAAACTATCCATATAAAATAAAAATGAGTTTTCTATCTATGAAAGATCGATTTTGTATGACAAAACTACTCAAAATGTCATCCAAAACTACCCAAAATTAATACCTCATTAGTGACGTTTAGATAGTTTTGTCATACAAAACCCACCATCATAGATAGAAAATTCGTTTATTTCTTTCATGGATAATTTTGTTAGCTCCCGATTTTTTTAGGTAGTTTTAGTATTTTTTCATTTTTAAATATCATGCTATGCCATATTGTTAATCATCTGCTTCATTTTGGGGAATTAAGGAGAAAAATATATACCTGGTTCTTTCTAGAAACTATTCATAGCAAACAAACAACCTGTTAACAGAAATTTAGATATCACTTTAAAGCATCTGATAGAAATATTCAACAGGATTGATATACCTTCAACCACAAAATTTCTGCTAAAAGAAACTCCTTTCTGGATTGACATACCTCCTGAATTATCAACAAGGGTTCATGCTGCAGCCTCATCACATGCATATCACATAACCCTGTATAACACATAAAACCAACTACTTAAATCCACTTCATTCCACTATTTAAGGTTTGAACAATGACAAATGCTTTGAAATGATGATACTTCTAGTCTTGGTAAAACAAGAAACTATTTAGGAACAAAACACTTGAAAGGTCCTGTTAAGTTTTCTTCTGTTAAACATGTGTTGTGCAGTGTTGCTAACCTTTTGATCTGCCATGTGCCATTAGAAATGGCAGCTACTAATGATGGCAGCCACACAAAAACAGAACAGAAAACACAAATCAAAAAGCAAAAGAAACAGAGTTTATTGGCCGGATATATTGTGCTCCATAACATCCTAAGCTGGTTTATGGTGTTTAGGGACCAATTAATATTTCTCAGGATGGTAAATTATGGCAACCCTTATCAGATTCACGACCAATTAATATTTGTCTGTGAAATTGGATGTTAAAAATCCAGAAGTTGCTTAATTTATGAACTCTAATCACAACAATTGTGATCTACATTGGAATCCTTGCAGATCTAAATCTTCATTATCTAGTAGATCATTCTCAATGTTCTCCAAGGAAATTTTACAGCAAACCATGAGAAAATGTTCCATTAAAAAGTGAAAGATAATTAAGGGTAATAAATTAGTAATAGAATAGATGTAATGCAGGGCAATAGCCTAATATAATGCTCATTGATACCAATACATTTCCAAACCTACCAACAAGTTGGAAGATGATATGCTGCGTAATAAACTCTTTGTTACAGTTAGCAGATATTTTATGAAACAAACATAATATACCTAAATGTTAATTCCATTATCAGAAAACTAGATCAATAACCATATATATCATATGCAATATAGAACAGAATATAACACAAGATTAAATCAAAATTAACTTTTAGCAGATAAATTTCATAATGTGAAGTAAGTGGATTCCTTTAAAAACATCACAAGTGACAGAAAAGAAAAGGGGATATCATGAATTCCAGAAATATATTGTTTCCATAGAAATTTCAAGTTTTCTTAGAGTATTGTTGCTTTCTTTTAAGAGATTAGTTTTAAAAGACTAAATTGATATCCCCCTTAAGGTGTTGGCAGAAATTGAACTTATTATTTAACTTGGAATGTCCAATGGATTGTGCTCTATGCTCTACAAGGCAATTTTCCAGCAAACAAATGCTAATTAATTGAAAATCCTTTTATAAAAAATCAAAATGCATAAAATTTTATTAACTTGAACTTAGTTTGTAGTACAATTATAGTCTCATGCAGCAGTACATAGTTCTGAACCACATGAAAATTGAAATGTACTACAAATTCTTTCAATTATTCTGCCAAAAAGTTCCCCTGCATCAAAATCTCACAAAGCATCTCTGCAAGTGAGATTCTGAATTAGCAAAATCATTAGGTCCACCATTATTATTATTTATTGGACATACACCAAATCAAAACATACTATAATTAAGAACTTCACACAGCAAGCAGCAACCAAATTAAGATGATTCCAAAGTAGGTGAAATCAAAGTCTCAGTATAAACACCTGCAAGAATGGAACCTTTGAAAAACCTAACCCCAGAAGCTTTAAAAGATCCAATTCTAGCATTGTAAACAGTCAGCATCCCCAAATACTCCAACAAAACCTCATCTCCATCATCAGAAACACAAATTTATGTATGGATTATTAGTCAAAATAACATTTAATAATTAAAAATTTTAGTTTGAATATGTATGGATTATTAGTCAATTATGTAATGTTATTTTCACTCTTATAAAACTACTATAACAACCTTGTTATTGTTCATGAAAATGTAATAAATTAGTCAAGAATGTGTAATACTGTTAAAATTAAATTTAATTCGTGGAGAATGTATTAGAAATATAATGATTCTTCTCATTATAATCATGTTATTCTGCAAAAAAATTTCTCCTACCTCAAAATCTCAATGATAAGATTCCTACCTTAAAATTTATATGAGATCTATATTAAAATCAACTTGGATAAAATATATATTGAAAAAGTAAATTATAGTAATTTATTGGGTTTATTTTTTTCAACATTTATGTTTAAAACGTCTTATTTATATCTATAACGTTTTAAAATTATATCAATTATATTCTATTGCTAACTCTTTTATATAAATTCTAAAAATCTTCTATTTCAAATATAAAATTAATTAATCATTAGCTTATATTTATTCGGATCTCATTCAAACAAAAAAATTGTAAGTTTTGGATTAAGAAGAAAAAAGTAATGTGATTTTTTTTTATATATTTATGTTAGGTAATGTTATCTTAACTCTTAAGAAACTATATCATCTTTGTTATTCATGAAAATGAAATAAATTAGTAAAAAAATTGAATACAATTACCATTAAAATTAAATTTTGTTCTAACATTAAATTTCATTGGAATATGCAGAATGCATGCATTAGAAAGATAATCATAATTATGATCCTGTTATTCTGCAAAACTTCTCCTAACTCAAAATGTAATAACTATTAGAATTAAATTTTGTTCTAACATTAAATTTTATTGGAATATTACTGAATGCATGCATCAGAAAAATAATCATCATTAATAATCCTGATATTCTGCAAAAAATCCTCCTACATACCTCAAAATCTCAACATGTATGCATCTCTAGACTCTAGAAATGATAAGATTTTGAATTAGCAAAATGATTAGGTCTGCTATAGCCTATAATCAAAAACATCACATAGCACTACACAGCAACCAAATTAACATGATCCTGAAGTAGGTGAAATCAAAGTTTCAGTATAAACACCTGCAAGAATGGAACCTTTGAATACCTCAACTCCTGTAGCTTTAAAAGATTCAGTTCTAGAATTATAAACAACCAATTTCCCCAAATTTTCCAACAATATCTCATCTCCATCATCAGAAACACAAATCGGTGCCATGCAAATCCTGAGAGTTTTAGAAAACCCAACCACATAATAAGGAATCCTAAATAACAAAGTCCAAGAATCACCATTTCCATGTTCTTTCATAACCCAGTAGTGAGCGACTAACCCGAGATTTGTAACAATACACAAGGATCCATTTAACACCCCCGAGCGGAACGATTTAACCCCTCTTAGAGTTCTTTGAACAGGAGGCATGATTTTTTGATAAATCTCTGTAGCCAAATCAAGAGAAGCTATAACAATGGAAAAAATGTCATTAGTATCATAAGCCAACCAATTAAGAGTTCCATTAACAAATTTCCCTGAATCGTCTTCGATAACAAAGCATGGCAAACCATGGATCCTTCTCCAATCATTAGTACCCAAAGTGTGAACAAAGTGATCGACTCTGTGCTCGTCAGTGTTACCGATTCTTCCATGGTTCAAGATCGCAGCCACCTTGTAACTGTCACTCACATGATCGTAACCGAATACGTAGGTAATGCTGTTAGCCTGACCGACACGTGGCAGTTCCTTGAACTTTCCGGTGGAAGGGTTCCACACGATGGGAGAGGTTGGAGTGGCGGCCATGCAAAACATGCCGTCGCAAGAACCGCAGAGGAAGTTCGCCATGTTCTCGAAGCAGGTGAAGGGGTTTCGGGGAGCGGCGGCGGTGACGTCGACGGAGCCTTCTAACACGGAGGAGAGTGGGTAGTCTCTGAGGTACGACTGTGATGATGACTTGTTGTTGTTCTTGAAGGTTCTGAAGGTTACGAGGAAGCGGTTACGGCTGCGGTCCGAAGCTGAGGCTCGGAGGTGGTCCTTGGCGAACTGAGGATTGGAGATCAACTCGTTCCATGGCTTGCATGTGGACTTGAAACGGAGGAGGGACTTCACCGGCAGCTTCAAGAGGATGTTGGCGATGACATCGAAGGGAATGGTCGCCGGAGGAGGAGGGTGCACCGGTGGGTGGTGGTCGGAAATGGAAGAGAATGAGGTGAGTTTGCGTTTCGTGGTTGGTGGTTGGTGCTCATCAAAGGTGGTGGTGGTTGTTTCCTCCATGAGTGGTTGTATAATACAATGATGATTTTGTCCTTTTTTTTCTCATGCATATATAAGAAAAATTAAATTCTTAAAAACATATTAGCATTTAATTAGAGATATTATTCCATTTTTTAGCTATATAGTCAAACATCATTAATTTTTATATTTATTTATATGGGAAAGTATATAGCAAAAGAAGATTTAGTTTGAATGTTTTAATTATTAATTAATTAATTATACAATGTTATATATATTTTGAACCTATAATCATCTCTATTCATTGTATGTGTAATTAATACTCAAATACATATTTGTTTTGTATATATTTAATAATAACATTATACTTATTGGTTAAAGTATTATTTCTATTCCAACATTTACGTTTAAAACATTTTATTTATTTCCGTAACGTTTTAAAATCGTATGAATTATATTTTATTGTCAATTTTTTTAGTATAAATTCTAATAATTTTTTAAAATACAAAATTGATTAACCAATATCTTTTTAGATATAATATTTACTCGATTTTACTAAAACAACAAAAGAATGGTAAAGTTTAGGTGAGGGAAAAAAAATTTTATGAATTATTTATTTATTTATTTATTTTGTATTTATGTTATCTTCCTTTAGTGAAAAAATAATGAATATGAATGAATTGGATTTGTCAAAATAAGATATAGTAATTTAAAAAAAAAAGTTAGCTTGAATATGTAATAATTATTAGTCAATTATGTAATAATGTAATGTTATTTTTTGGTGTCCATGTAATGTTATTTTAACTCTTAAGAAACTATAACAACTTTGTTACTCAAGAAAATGAAATTATTAGTCAACAATGTGAATGCAATAACTGTTAAAATTAAATTTTGTTTTAAAATTAAATTTAATTGGTGCAGAATGCATTAAAAACATAATGATTCTCCACATTATAATCCTGTTATTCTGCAAAAAAATTTCCTATCC
The DNA here is from genome assembly GCA_036250425.1 of Stylosanthes scabra. Lineage (NCBI taxonomy): Eukaryota > Viridiplantae > Streptophyta > Magnoliopsida > Fabales > Fabaceae > Stylosanthes > Stylosanthes scabra. The sequence goes on from JASCZI010060523.1 coordinate 107,040, forward strand.
CAAAATCTTAAATTTTGTTTTAAAATTAAATTTAATTGGTGCAAAATGCATTAGAAATATAATGATTTTTCTCATTATAATCCTGTTAATCTCCATCAGTGATGGTGGTTGGTGCTCATCATCAAAGGTGGCGGTGGTTGTTTCCTCCATAAGTGGTTGTATCCAATGATGATTTTGTCCTTTTTTTATTATATAAGAAAAATTTAATTCTTAAAAATATATTACCATTTAATTAGATATTATTCCATTTAGCTATACTCAAACATCATTAATTTTTATATTTATTATATGGGAAATTATATATATAGCAAAAGAACATTTAGTTTGAATGTATTAATTATTAGTCAAGTATACAATGTTATATTTAGAATCTATAATTATCTCTATTCATTGTACGTGTAAATATTATTCATGAAAATAAAACAAAATCAGTGATGAACAATGAGAATGTAAATAACTATTAAAATAAAATTAATACTTAAATACAAATTTCTTTTGTATATATTTAATAATAGAGAAAATCTTGGTAGCCAATATTAGGGAGATCATAGGGAGTCAATATCATTTTTTCTTCTTTTATCTTTCTTATTTTATCACCAACTCTTTTTCTAATTATTGACTCCCTATTGGTTCCTTAGTGTTGGTTACCTAGCATTACTCTAAATAAAAACATTATATTTATTGGATAAAGTTTTATTTTTATCCTAACATTTACGTTTAAAATATCTTATTTATATTCGTAACGTTTTAAAATTATATCAATTATATTCTACGATCAACTCTTTTAATATAAATTCTAATAATTTTCTCTTTCAAATACAAAATTATTAATCAATAGCTTTTTAGATATAATATTTATTGGATCTCATTAAAATTTAAAAGAACGGTAAATTTTGGGTGAGAAAGAAAAAACGTAATGTATTTCTTTTGGGTATGTGTTTGTGTTATGTTCCTTTAGTGAAAAATAATAGATATGAAAGATTGGACGTGTCAAATAAGATATAGTAAAAAAGTTAGTTTGAATATGTATTAATTATTAGTCAATTATGTAATGTTATTTTAACTCTTAAGAAACTATAACAACTTCGTTATTTATGAAAATGAAATTAATTAGTCAGTAATGTGAATGCAATATCTGTTAAAATTAAATTTAATTGGTGCAGAATGCATTAGAAATATAATCATTCTCCTCGTTATAATCCTGTTATTATGCAAAAGAATTTCCTATCTCAAAATCTTAAATTTTGTTTTAAAATTAAATTTAATTGGTCCAAAATGCATTAGAAATATAATGATTCTCCTCATTATAATCCTGTTATTCTCCACGAGTGATGGTGGTTGGTGCTCAACTGCTCATCAAAGGTGATGGTGGTTGTTTCCTCCAAGAATGGTTGTATCCGAGGATGATTTTGTCTTTTGCTTTTTTGTTCTTGTTTATCATGCATATATATGCATGATATGGAAACATATATACTATCATTTAATAATATACATCATTAAATTTTAAAAATATATTACCATTTAATAATATACTATCATTTAATGTCACCAAAAAAAGATATACTATCATTTAATAATATATTATTCCATTTTAGCTATAGTCAAACATCATTAATTTTTATATTTATTATATGGGAAAATATATAGCAAATTAAAAGAAGATTTAGTTTGAATGTATTAATTATTAGTCCATTATACAATGTTATATTTAGAACCTATAATTATCTCTATTTATTGTATGTGTAAATATTATAAGGAGTGTTACATAATTAAAGAACCAATAATTAAGTTATTATTTAAAATTAAAAAAAAGTTATCATCTGAAATTAAAAAAATATTATCATTCAAGCAAAATAAAAGTGATCATTCATATTATATATGAGTTATTATCCATAACTAAAGTGACAGCAAGAGAGAAAAAAAATGTTAGAATTAAAGTTTTAACAGAGATTTTTATTGACTTTCAAATATGCGACTTCAAAACTTTCTCATTCATGAAAGTAAAAACAAAATCAATCTACAATGAGAATGTAAATAATTATTAAAAATAAAATCAATACTCAAATACAGATTTTTTCATAAAATACAAATGTGTATATATTTAATAATAAAATTATATTTCATTTAAATAAAAAACAATAGGAACCATATTATTTACTCCTTATTCTCATTCAATTTATACTCTCTGCATATTTACATTATGCATATGATCACTTTCCTTAAACTAATTGAACTTTGTGTGCGTGTGTTTTTTTTTGTTCAGTGAATTGAACTTTGTTTTAAAATCAAATTCAGCAGCATTACATAAGGAGGGACCTGTTTATATAAATTGGATTATGTTATTTGCACATTAAAATCATTCACCAAAATTAATTATTAATATATAATACACATTGAAATATAAAATATATATTAAAAATAAATTAAACTATATATAATATATATATGGCGATTGATTTGATATACAAATTCTATTATTAATATAAGTCTTGTCAATTTATATGGTTAAATAATTTCGCTAAAAGTTACAAAACCGTTTTCACCTATCTTATATGAATATGTCTCTCAAACGTTTTCGTAACGTGGGTTCACAGTAGTAATATAGGTATATTAAGGCAAAAAATATCTATTTACCCCTAAGATGTGTTTTGTAAATTTAAATCTATCTTCGTACATATTCATCTTCTGTTATTAAACTATAACCGGTAAGCATTCTAAAGTCGGATAAAAAACACAAATAAGCATGGTCAACATTAAATGGAAATGCAAATATAAGACGAAATGAAAAAATAACTTATAATTCTTATTAAGAGACTGATTAATAAAATACAAAAGGGGAAGCAAGTGGATTTCTCCAAATTATTCATACCAAGATGTCTAACATTATAGTTAAGATTTAACATATTTCACTAAGATGCTTAACAAAACATGTGTCGCATCTTAACTAATCACGCATCTTGATCTTCGTCGTCATAAAAAAAACCAACTTAACTAGGATTAGGGTGTCACCAAACTTTCAATAATGACCCTTGAATCATGATAGCCTTGGAACATTTCAACCATAGGAGCACTAAAAGTTCTGGCGTTTGGATCATAGAGAACAAACCTTGATTTGTTCCTTAGCAATATTATTTCATTCTCGTCATCCTTAGAAATACAATGTATCATATTATATAAGGGACGGGAACGAGGATTTTCTTCATACATGGGAATACTGTACAACTTGGTCCAAGATTCGACATTCCTATACTCCTTCATGACCCAAACGTCAGAAGTCATGAATCGATGAGCCATTATGCACAACCAATCCTTAAACGACGCTAAGTCCATATCGCCAATCACATTTACCGGTGGCGAAATTTCATCAAACTCTTCACTTGCCAAGTCCAAAGAGATAATTACACCGCTATTCGGAGGATACCCCATGAATATATCCCTCTTCACCAACCAATTAAGAGTGTCATTCACAAATTTCACGCTGTACATAGGTTCACCAATAGGAAAATTCTTGATCTCCCTCCATGAATCAGTGCCCACGGTATGAACCATGGCTATGCTGACGCCACCGCTATGCGAAACTTCAACAATCTTGTAAGAATCAGTGGAAGGATCATACCCTAATCCAGTGTGAACGGAGCAAGTGTCCATTGGATAGTTCTCGATCCGTGGCAAGATTCTGAACTTTCCTGTCGTAGGATTCCAAAGAACAGGAGAGTTTTCAAACTTGTCAACAGTGACAAGTACCAAGCCATGGCAAGTGTCGCCATCGAAATGCAACCAATCCCCTTCATCAAGAGGGCAATTGGGCTGAAAGTAAGTTTCTCCGCCGTCGTTGGTGCAGAAAGTGGAGGTGAGAGAATAGTCTCTCACGTATGAAGTGACTGCTTCATACGGATAAGAATGTACGTATACGAGGAGGTGGTGGTAGTCGGAGCGGGTGGCAGAGGCTTGACGGAGCTGCGCCATGGCAAATTTGCGGTCGGATGAGATTAGTTCATCCCAAGGCTTGCATGCAGCCCTAAACCGTTGCAATGACTTCACCGGAAGCTTCACTAGAATATCAAATACTACATCAGTTGGAAAAGGCTGATCCAATGGAGATAGCAATTTTTGAGGGTTTTCTGTGAGACTGGTGGATTGGAGCATGTTGGTTATGTTGGGGACGGTTGTAGAGTTGTTGTCATTGTTAATTGCCGCCATTATAGAATATAAACTAGGAATTATAGATTAAGCTGAGAAGGTGTTTTTGAGATTGTGATGAAGGAGATGATGAGATGTGACAAACCATACAAAGGATTCTCATTATATAATGATGAAAAAATCTTAAACATTTAATTTTTTATCTCAGGTTGACCAACCTTTATTAGTCTCATAATTATGTTACTGCGGTACATAGCCGGTCCCAAGCCCGGATAAAGGAGGAGGGTTGTGTTAGGCCTTCGACAACCAATGTAAAAACTTAGTCGAATCTTCATGACATGG
>JASCZI010060524.1:0-11167 GCA_036250425.1 Stylosanthes scabra
ATATATATATATATATATATATATATATATATATAAATAAGTATATCAACATTTTCATTTCTATCATATTTAAGTTATATATGTTTATGCTTCCTAATACTTTGTATTATATATCTTATATAGCCAGTTTAATAAGTTTTAAAAACGCTTTTTTTCCTTAGACATTGAGAGTTGTAATTAATTCTCCAATGAATTATCTCAGAATAAGTTACTTGCATAAATACTCGAAAAAGAACACTCAAAACGTGTATGTTTGTGGTGTATTGGTGTGAGTGTCGGACCATGCCCTACTCAAATCATTAATCATGGCACACGACAAACTAGTTTTACGTCCTATGTGGATGTAGATGAGTACAAGAAAAAGATTGTTGAGCTGAAAGTAGAGGTTCCGGAAGAAAAGAGGAAGAAGCAGACAATGAAAAATCTTGTGTGAGATATCTAATTCAGCAGCAAAGAGATAATTTATCTTCTAACATTGCTGCAAAGATGAATTTCTTGGGGAGTGGACCTTCTTCTACTAATAATCGAGCCCTCCAAGGGTCTTCATGATTTTCAAGAAAACATAATATATTAACATTCCTCTAGTTTTAGTTGATTTTACGTGATTTTGTCGTATAACTATTTTTATACTTCTTTTTGTTATACTTCTGTTAAGATTTCATCACTTTTTTTTTTTTGTGTGGTAAATTTAACTAGCTACTTATATATGTTACTATCACAATTTAGATATGTTATTTGTTTTTTTTGTTGTTAAGTTTTTATTGTTAAAATGGCAGTAGTTAATAATAACAGTGATTTAATAGGTGTTCAAATATAAAACTTAAAAAATAAAAAAGCAAAATAATCAAAAGCAATTTTTTTATAAAAAAAAAGTTAAGCCATTTAGCGGCGGTTTTGAATCTCTGCTAAAACCGCCGCAAAAAGCACATTTGTATGGACCTTGGTTGAAGGCGAATTTGACATTTTTGTTTCGCAGCGGTTTGTAACCGCCACTAAATACCTGTAGTACAAATTAGCATCCTTGTTTGCTTGCGGTTTGAAATCGCCGCAAATCAAAAATCAATTTAGCAGCGGTTGTTCTGATAATTTTGGAAAAAAATCGCCACTAAATCGTTTCGCGGCATCTATATAAACAACGTTTTGCAAAATCACCGATAACAGTTTAGCGACAGTTAAAAACGACAGCTAAAAAATAGAAGACTAGATTAGACATTATTAGTTGTCTCCAGGGTAAATTGACAGGGCACACATAAAATAGAAAAAAATTGATTATGCTATTTGATTGTGAAAATTATTTAAGAAATATTTTTTAACAATTTAATAAAAATTATTGACCATTAAGAAGAATATTACGTATTTAGACGTATTTAATTTCTAATAATGGTGGTGACATAGTTGAATATCTGATAACAATTAATTAACAATGCTTATTATATTTTTCTAGTTTTGGTGCCCATGCAAAAATATTAATAAGTTTTTAGGGTATTTCTCTAATTCAAAACGTTGATAACAATTTCGCCATAAATTTAAATCTAACAACTATTGGATTTACCTAAGTTGATTAAAAATATTAATTAATATCTAATTTTATAGTAAAATATTTATTGGTAATTTTATTTGTAAATTTATTTTGTTCAATCAAGTTATTTGTTTTTATGCTAAATAAAAGATTACTCAATATTAAATAGTATATCACCGAAATAAATTTTTATTTAATATCGAAATAATATTCTATCTAACATAAAATAAATAATTTAGTTGAACTTAGGATAAAATATATGTACATCTAAAATTATCGTATCTATATCCCATGTAACAACCAACTATCCTCCCCTAGATAGATATAGATGGAATATTACAATCAACATCAAATCATTAACATCTCAATCTCACGTTAGATAATTAGATGCACCAAGCTAATTACGTTGAATGTAACAAAGAACAAGTTAAAGATATATAAATTTGTTGCATGAATTTTCAAGAGGGAAATTAAATAATGACGAGTGACTAAATTAAAGATAACAAGAAGAAGAATGAAGAATGAAGAATGAAGGATGGTATATCTTTGTCTTTGCAGGCAAAAGGTATGTCTCAGAATTAAAGACACAATAATATATAATATATTATTTTAAGAGTAAGAATCAAGGATGTAAATCCATGGCGGACCCCTTACCACCTTGCATTGAGAAAAACACTGCAACTGAAAAAGAGTTATCTATCATTAGTATCCTTAGATTAATTAGTAAAATTAAATTATAATATTAGAGTAAGATTATTGATTTAATTTAATTATGATAATTAAAAATTAAAATTAAATATATTTATTGTTATATATTTATTTAATTTTCTTACTTATTAAGTATTTTATGTGTTGTTTTTTTATCTACTTATACAATTATTTCATGATTTCCTTTCATTTGTTGTTTTTTTAGAATTATTTATATTACAGGAACGAGGTTCTTATCTAATTATCTACTACTATTATATATGTGAAGCTTTTTTGAAAAATTAAATATATGTGAAAGTTGAGCATATTTATGAAATCATATAACCAATTGTATATTTGTATGTATAAACTATAAAATACTAGCTACTAAATCAATAAAATTATGTTACACTTTAGTAATGCAAACCATTATTCAATCTAGCTAGCTAATAATGCTAATATATATATATATTTAAGAATATATGTTGTTAACTGTTTCCTTGCAAAATATTTCAAACTCAATGGAGAGTTAAATTTGAAGATATTATTAATGGAATTATCATTTACAGTTGATGATCATTCTTTTAAAATCAAAATTGAAACTTTGAATTTTTACTTTTTCTTTTATGTTAGGAAACCCAAGAAAGCAATTTCGTGAATAATATTTAAATAATTTAATAATTTATTCATTATATATAATTTAAAGCTTAATGAAATGTTGAACTTCTAACTTTAGAGGGTAATAATTTACAACACTATAAGGCTTAAATATGTTACGACGAACTTATGATCCTTATTATTAGAGACTAGAGAGACAATGAATATTTATTTTACTATGAATGTTGATCTAATTCTACCCTCACCCACCAAAAAAATGTTACACTTTTAGGTCTGGTTTGGTATAACTTTTATATTTCAAAAGTAGCTTACAAAAGTCATTTTTAAAAGATAATATTTTAAAAATGGTAACACATGTGTTTAATTTGGTAAAATTAAATAAAAATTCCTTTTAATAAATACAAGAAATAATAATTGTATTTAGTAAAGTAGTTTTTAAAATTTAAAAAGACCATAATAAATATAATGTAATAATAAATATGAATATTTATTAATAAATGAGATTATATTAGATTTTTAAATTTTGATAAGCACTCCATCTTTTAAAAGTTACAAGCATAAGTACATCGTCTTTTTTATTTACCAAACACAAAACGAGATGTTTGTGCTTTTGCAATGCTCTAGCACCTCTCCAAAAAATTTTACCAAATCAAGCCTCTCATTAATGAAAAATGATAAAAATTTTAATATTTAAGAAACTCAAGCTATTATTTTAAAAGAGTTAATATAAATTATATTAATTATTCTTTAATTAACTTAAAAGTAATATTTTTATAAAAATTTAAGACAAATAAAGTTAAATGAAACAAATCCGGGCTTAACCAAAATATACACAGATTCTATCTTGCACGAAAAAAGAAACCCTAAATATAGTAGGAATCTCAATAAATTAAATATCAATTAATGATAATGAATAAATTTCTTGTATCATTTTGATCATTCAATTTAATTATATTTAAATAATGGATATATATACGTTTCATAATAATGTGTGATTATTCCTCTTCCACTTTTAATTAATTTATTAGTCGGCAGGAAAAGATATACCAAATTTAGTTTATGGTGTTGACAAAAAAATATTATTTGTCTATTTATTTTTATAAATATACAAATAATGTATATATGTAATATACATTTGGAAATGTTAAACAATAAAATTAAAAAATGGCTAGTAAAATTATATTTTGTGTTAGTTACTTTTGATGTTGAATTTATTAATACTCACACATTTAGCCAATTGACAAAAAAATAAATAAATAAAAAATAAAAAAAGCTAAATGGTGCTGTTTGACCACAAAATAAATCATTATAGATATGTCATCAACTATCTTAATCTGCTTATAATTAATAATATAATATAGTTATATAGAATATTAGTATAATAATTAAGTATTCAAGAAGACCTTATTTCATTATTTCAATCGACCTTTTATTTCAATACTAAGATTTTATGAAATCTTACATTAACCTTAAATTGAGTAATGTTACGGAATCAACATTAAGAGACTTATAGGGAGCCAATAAGTGTAATTAGAAAAATAATAAGTGGTAAAAAGAAAAAGAGAAAAGAAGAAAAAAATCTATTTGCCATTTATTGACTAACAAACTATAGGCTTCCTACACTTTTTCTTATTATTAATATTTATTTTTGGTGGCCAAGGACAGAAGTTTCATTTCAAAGAAAAAAAAATAGTTGCCAATGCTATATGATGCTCACATAATAATCAAATATTGCTTGAACCCTAAGAACCAAACATATATGTAAAAATAAAAATAAAAATTCATATTGCATGAAACTCACATTTTAACAACCACCTTAGACATCATTGTTACATTCTATATCTTCCATATAAAAACCCTCAAAATTCTTTTATTTTTTTGAATCCCACAATCAACACAACATATACACTTTATTTAACATTGAAATTTTTTCTCTTCATAATTTCTTCTTCATTCTTCTTCTTCTTCCTATGATGTCTAAAACAAATAGTGTAAGAAAACATGTTCTTGAGAAGAGCAAGAGTGTGAAAGAAACACGTAGTAATAATAATAATAATCATAATCATAAACCATTGAGCCAAAGCTTCTTCCCAAAATTCTTAAAGAAAGTTTACCCAATTGGTCTTCAAAAAAGCAATTCATCTTTGTCTTTGTCTTCACTATCATTGTCTTTGTCTCAAAACTCAAATGATTCATTCTTGTCTCAAGCTGATTCAGTGGCTCCACTTGATGAGAAGATTTCATTGGCATTGCATTTGATTTCACCATCATCACATACTAATAATAAAGTTCTTACAAGAGAGGAGGTTAATAATAATAATAACTCAGTGCCTAAAATTGTTCATCAACAACCACCAACAAGTTCATCAATATTGATCAACAACGATGATGATGATGAGAAGCCTGGTGAATTGAGAAGATGCAATTGGATCACAAAGAATAGTGGTATGATTTTTATGATCAATTTCATTTCCATTATGTCAATTATCTTATCATATTTGATATTTTTTCTTTTTAAAATTAAGTGATGGTTACTCTTAATACACAATAGTAGTAATATTTTTGCTTTTTGGCCTTTCTAACCTAAAATTCCGAGTTTATTTAAATTCTAAGTAGTTTTTCTAATTATGGAAATTATTCTATATAAATTAATGTTTTGTTAACCCTAGTTAGAATATATAAAAAAAATACAATATGTTTTTATTGTGCAAAGTATGAAAATTATGTAGTAGTAATTGGTGTCAAAAAATAAACTATAATATAACTATAACAAAATTTACTTTCACATCAATTGTTAGTTTTTCAAATGAAAATAATAACGATTTGTGACTTTGAGTGTTTTGAATGTAATGTGATGTATATAGTTCGTTAGCTAAAAATTAAGTTCCGTTTTATTTGGATTGGTTTTGTTTTTAAATAGAGTTTAATTTTAATGCACCGTCATAAATAATTTTATACAGTCGTTCAATCAGATTCATACGTTTATATAACTTTAGACGTAATGGGTTTGAAAATTAATTACTTTTGCTGCGTAAAATGGGTATGGGAATTAAATTTTTTTAGATATTTATAAAGAAAGAAAATGTAAAACATATTTTATTAATTATATCCCCTGAAAACAAGTCCTTACTATTGTTATATTCTATGATAATAAGATCCTTTTATGTAATGAATTGAAGATTCAATTGAAAAGGTTGTTTAATTTATTTCAGTTCAATAATTTCCACTTAGTTCGAATGTCAATATCATGCCTATGAATTTGGTTGTTTATTGTGTTGCTTAACTTAATTAATTACTTATCTGAAGAAGTAATGACAATGGCTATTCTGCGACCAAATAAATTAAATCATAAATCATATATAAAGTTCTCTTGTGTAATTATTGTTGGATCTGCCAAAATTCCAATTTATTAATTTGAGCCATGTATTTAAATCTTGAAAATAATTAAATTAAATTGAAGTTGGTAGAGTACTTTGTTACAATCAATTTTATATAATGTTATTGACAATAAAAATAATAATAATAGAACAATATTATTGATCAAATTCTTATTAGCTTGTTGGAGCTGACATGTTAATTATGCTTTTCATCTGAAAAATTTAAAACAATTCCATAAACAATTTTAAGTTATATCTTCCTCAACTATAGGTTGGGTTCTCCACCTACTTCTTCTAGCTATTTATAATTTAATTTGACTTTAGCGATGCATTGTTTTAAATCACCTAATATATTAAATATATGGAACAATGATTATATATTCTTACATAAAAATCTTATAAATTTAGTATACTTTTTTTTTATTACCTATAATACAAATTAAATATAAGGATTGCGTTTCAATAATATTTCTGAAATAAAAATACAAAAACAGGCATAAAAACTTATTTAATTTGATTATAAAAATAAATACAAAGGTATACATTTTTTCTGTCCCAAAAAAATCTTTATATTTTTATACTTTCTGTAAATAAAGAAAAATTTATTAAGTCTAAGAATTGATGTGGAGAGTTATTCTTGCAGATAAGGTATATATAGAATTTCATGATGAATGCTGGGGAGTTCCAGCTTATGATGACAAGTAAGTATAAAGTGTGTAACATATATTATTATTTTAGTCTATTATATATTTTGAATTTTTCCATTTTCATTATAATTATAAAAAAATAAGCTCTTAATAATTAATTTCACTTTTTAAAAAAATGATTAAAAAGGGGTTTGTCTTCTCCATTGTTTCTTAACTATATCTTAACTAACAACATAGAATAGAGAAATATTTTGGCACACATATGTGATTATCAATAAAGACATATTAACAGAAAATTTTATTTTAACTAAAGTGTATTGATTGTTGGTTGAATAATTATCATGAAACAGCAAATTGTTTGAGCTGCTAGCATTATCTGGATTGCTCATGGATTACAATTGGACAGAAATTCTAAAAAGAAAGGAAACACTTAGGTAACATTATTATTATTATTATTATTATTATTATTATTATTATTATTATTATTATTGTGTATATCTAAGTTTTAATTAATTGTTTCTAAGTAATTATATTTAAAATAAAATATAGGTATATAGTAATTAATTAGATTATTATGTATGTATATGTTTGGAACAGAGAAGTTTTTGCTGGGTTTGATGCAAATATTGTTGCAAAAATGGAGGAAAAGGAAATCATGGAGATAGTATCAAACAAGACACTTTCTTTAGCAGATAGTAGAATCATGTGCATAGTAGACAATGCTAAATGCATAATGAAGGCAAGTACACATTTTCATTATTGTTTTTTATTTTATTTTATTGATTTTCTTGAGCAATTATTCTATTTATTTCAACTCATAATAATTAAAGTGTTGATGTTAGATTGTGGTAGTAGATGGAGCCTAGATTGACTTTATTTCTATAAATAAAATCAATTAAATTAATTAATATGTTTACATTCATTCTAACATCTCTTAATTTTTTCATAGTTAATTAACATCCCTAAATGCTTAAATTTCATAACACAAAATATTAATAACACCATCTAATTTTTACAAATTAAAATTAAACAGTACCATGTATATATATATATATATATATATGCTCCAACATTGTGGAAGAATAAATTAGTTTATCCTAAAATTAATTGCAAAATGACATCAAAAAGATCACCTATGAGAAAAAAAAAAAAAACGTCATGATATTTAATTTGACAGCTCGGAGGAGGCTACATGTACATAGAATTTTTTTTTTGTCAGGTGAATTGGACAGCCCCAATTTTAAACATTTGATGTATTATCCATGTATTACACACTCACACAACACACTTACACATTATGAGTTTCTCATTATCTCCATGAGTATGGAACTCGGGTGCAGTTGCTTTTGAGGCAAACCCCCTTGCCAATTCAGCCAGGCCTCGGGTATATAGGATCTTTTAAACACCATTTTAACCACTAACCCTTTGTATTCTTCACCCTATTTATTTATTTTTTTATTTATTTTAAAGGTAAATGTTGTATTGAAATTAACCATTTGCTTATTAATGAGTAATCCTTATAAGTTTCTTTTATTTTTTGGTGAACGTAATCCTTATAAGTTAGTGTTAATATTATTGAAATTTGTTAACAGATTGTAAGGGAATTTGGATCATTCAGTAGCTACATATGGAGCTATGTGAACCACAAACCAATAATAAACAGATACAGGTATCCAAGAAATGTGCCATTGAGAAGCCCAAAAGCTGAAGCCCTTAGCAAGGACTTGGTCAAACGTGGGTTTAGATTTGTGGGCCCAGTTATTGTTCACTCTTTCATGCAAGCTGCAGGGTTGACCATTGACCATCTTCTTCATTGTTACAGACACAGTGATTGTGTGAGGCTAGCTGAAAGACCTTGGAGGCATATCTAACATCAATTCACCTTTTTTATTTTATCTTTTTTCACTTTTAAATGCAATTTAATAACTCAACTATTGTTTTTTTTTTTAATATTAGATGAGATCCGAATCGGAGATTTTTCACAATTGAGAAAGAGATAAATGCAATATGAGCTTATGCATGTTTGTTTATTGTACTTATTTTGTTTATTTATTATCCAATATTAAATAAAATTTTTATAAGGATATACGATGAGTAAATCATTAAAATTGCTCTAAAGTTTTAAAAATTGACAAAAATATCTTCAATTTTATTAACAACATAAATGTTTTTAGTTATTTAAAAATATGATAAAAAAATACATATTTTTCCATGTCAAATGTGACAAAAAAATTCTAAAATAGAATATTATTCATGTTTTTAAATAATTAAAAGACATATATTTTGTTGTTAGTAAAGTTCATGATTATTTTTATCAATTTTTGAAAATTTTAAAAACAAGATTAGTGATTTATACTTTATACCCGGTGAATGATAAACGACTTCATATATTTTTTTCAGAATAATTTGTGTGTGATATGATATTTTATGTAACAGTTAATTTGGTGCCTTTTAATTATGCTTTTATTTCTTGGTGTATAAAATTTGAAATTCATTAAGGATGTGTTTCAACTTTCAATTAAAGTAAGGTGAAAGTAATGGTGTGATATTCAATTTTTTTTAAAAAAAAATCAAAGATAATTATATTTCACATTATTGAATAGAAAAAAATGAGGTATGTTCAACTTGAACAATTAAAATAACATAAAGTGGATCTTCACATGAATTAAATATCTAAATATTAAATAAATTAAAAAAAAGAAATATACAAAGAAAATTAGAAAAAATGATATTTTTAAAACTCAATGTTAATCTCAATAATAAAGACAAAAATCACATATTGGGCAAATATGAGAAGATTAATAACTAATTATTTTCTAACTAAGTCTTTTAATTCAAAATTTTGAAATAGTAAAACAAATCTTTTAAGAGTTATTGGCCTGATATTTGTCTGCTCGCTGGAGGTGAAGAATGGTAGGTCCAACCAGCCATCATTTAGATGGATTGTGGTTGGTGCCACATGTGAGTACAGGGATGGTTTGGAATTGATGGAGGAGAATGCAATTGGTGAATAATGAATAATATTGCACAACATTCAAAGTGTGTGTTACACATACTTTTCTTTAGGCTTAATTTGCCCTCACCACCCAATAATGATGTGCAAAATGGGGCAAATTTCCTGCAGGATATAATGAAGAACACTTGACTTGTTTTTACACTCACACAGTGAAGCCTTATATCAATAATATTTTACAGGATAATATTCCCTATCATTTCCTCTGTGCATAAAGAAAAGATAAAGATGAAAGAGATAGAAATAAAAAATGTGAGGATAAGTTGTTGTGTCTGTGTGTTCTTTGTTCTGCCAATTTGGCACCCTATTTATAGGCAATGTTACGTACCATTTCATGCATGAATAGATACATTCATTTGAGAAGATATAACTCTTCAATGGATCATATCCTTTCAATGGGATACATCCCTTAAATAAGATACAACCCTTTAATAGGTTACAACTCTTCAATAAAGAGTTACAACTCTATGAATAGATGCAACCTTTTGCATATACTTTTTCATGTATTTTGAAAATATTTCTCACAATCCCCACCATTTTCAAAATTTCTTTCTATTCCTATTATCCCGGAAATCTTATGCTTTCAGCAAAAGGTATCTCACTCATCCGAATTAAAGTGGTAGACAAGCTTTGAACCATTTAACTCATACGAACAAGTGTGCACTAATCACACATAAAATCTCGGTATCATTGGATGTTATTTTATATGACACATTTAGTATAATAACATGGCCTTGTGTCTCATATCCTTTTCGTGAGTATTTCAGAGTAAGCTCTTAAGTCTAAGAACTGGCCACAGTTCATACTCATATAGGTAGACTCTATAGAAGTGCCACATAATTAAACACTCCAACAATTAAATATTCGTTATATGTCTATTAAGAGCAAAGCTCAGCCTGTTTCCTTATATCATTATGGTTCCAAGTACGATTCTCCTTGGGATGGACAAAAATTATTATGCGTACTTGCAGTTACTCTAATAGTGTACTTTACCACATTGAACTCAAGACTTGATGTTACTCAAGTGTGAGTTAGGTTTCCACCATTGGTAACTAGTTAATATTTATGGGCTTTAATTCCATCCCTTTTGATGTCTGAAACACCAAATACCTTGTCAATCCTTTCGTCAAAGGATCTGCAAGATTTTGCTCTGATCTTATATAATTTATAGAGATAACTCCATTGGCAATAAGATCTTTGACATAACTATGTCTTACTCCAATATATCTAGACTTTCCATTATAAACTTGACTATAAGCTTTTGATAATGTTGCTTGGCTATCACAATGTATAGAAATTGGTGCCA
>JASCZI010060524.1:13446-24303 GCA_036250425.1 Stylosanthes scabra
TCGATTTTGGAATAAGATCACATTTCATCGTATCATTTAATTTATGAAAATTAACATGTCCTAAACGATTATGCCATAAATTAAAAGCTCAGCAATATAAGTAGAAACATCATTATTATTATTCTTATTATTATTTACAATATTTAACTTAAACATATTCTCACAGAGATACCCTTTACCTACAAACATTCCACCCTTGGATAGAATAAACTTGTCTCCCTCAAATACTAACTTAAACGCATACTTATTAAGTAAAGGTACAGAAACTAAATTATTTCTAACTTCTGGCACATAATATACATTAGTTAAAGTGAGTACTTTCTCAGAAGTGTACTCAAGTTCCACAGTCCCTTTGCCCTTTACTTGGACAGTAGATGTGTTTCCCATGTACAGAATAGCCCCATCTTCTTCTTTGAGGGTCTTAAAAAGATTCTTATTCTTGCACACATGCCGAGTTGCACCAGAGTCTATCCACCATGATTCAGCATCTTCAATCATGTTGATCTCAGAGACAACAGCAATAAGATTATCTTTTGTTATGCCATTCTTTTCTTTCTTTTACTTCAAGAAACGACAATCTTTCTTGAAATGGTCAGGCTTACCACAATGATAACAACATCCTTTCTTTTTATTCTTGTTGTTACCATGGTTACTTTCATGAGATTTATTAAAATCTCGGTGTCTCTTTTTTTTTATGTAGGAAATTTAAGCCTAAAGATTGTGAGTACATGGATGGCTTGAGATTGATGGAGGAGAATGCAATTGGTGAATAATAAAAAATATTGCGCAACCTTCAAGGTGTGTGTTACACACACTTTCCTTTAGGCTTAATTGCCCCCACCACCCAACAATGGTGTGCAAAATGGGGCAAATTTCCTGCAGGATACAATGAAAAACACTTGACTTATTTTTGCACTCACACAGTGAAGCCTTACACCAATAATATTTTATAGGATAATATTCTCTATCCTTTCCTCTGCGCATAAAGAAAAGACAAAGATGGAAGAAATAGAAATAAGAAATGTGAGGATAAATTGTTGTGTCTGTGTGTTCTTTGTTCTGGCAATTTGACACCCTATTTATAGGCAATGTTACATACCATTTCATGCATGAATAGACACATCCATTTGAGAGGATATAACTCTTCAATGGATCACATCCTTTCAATGGGATACATCCCTTCAATGGGATACAACCCTTTAATAGGTTACAACTCTTCAATAAAAAATTACAACTCTATGAATATATGCAACCTTTTGCATATACATTTTCATGTATTTTGAAAATATTACATACAGTAATTTTATATTGTGCGCGTGTTGAAAAATATTAAAAGAGAGTTCGTTTTTCAAAATACTCACGTCATTTAAAAAATTGGAAGCAACTTGCCTATAAATAGAAGGAGCTCTTCCTCAGTTATATGTATCCAATTCTGATAGTGAGAAGCAGTTAATTAATAAACTGCTGAGAGATAAATTATTTATGAGAGAAAATAGAGAGTGTTGGTAGTGTCAAAAAATTATAAGATGTAGGTTTATACACTAAAAATATTTTAAGGGATAGTATCACTATTATTATTCCTAGTAATAGGAAGGTGATATGACTAGGGAAACACTGTATGTATCCCTTGAGTGTGTAAAAGTATGAAAATGATATTGTGTAATTATCCAGAATATAGTAGAATTTCTGTCGGAATTTGGCCCGAGATTTTTATCCGCCATTTTTGCGGTTTCTCACGTTAAATATTGGTGTAATTTACTCTTCGTATAATAATGCTCGTACAGCATTATTCATATATACCGTACGGTACTATTTACTAAAATGTATATATACTGTTCACATATACAGCTGTTGATATTATACTCGTATATGTATACGGTATTGTTGATCTATACAGTTACTATTCATACGATTACTATTCACGGATATAGATTTCTTCACATTTTTTTCTACGCTGTGATGATTGATATTTTTGTATCTATTGTT
Source organism: Stylosanthes scabra (assembly GCA_036250425.1). Taxonomy (NCBI): domain Eukaryota; kingdom Viridiplantae; phylum Streptophyta; class Magnoliopsida; order Fabales; family Fabaceae; genus Stylosanthes; species Stylosanthes scabra. The sequence continues at coordinate 15,433 of JASCZI010060524.1, forward strand.
GCATCTCAAGGCTATCATAATTTTATACCGTGAGGATCCCAACAACAATAAGCTTGAAGGTTAACACGCCTCATATTTGATTATACTTATAGTATTTATTCAAGTACATTAGTCAGAACAATCTGTTCCTTTTGATGAACTAAAATCAGTTGCATTATTTGGCAACTGCATACTTTGTATGCTCCCTTAGCTACTCCGGAAACAATTCAGCGGATCTAAATTTTATTGGTTAATTCTGTGAAATAACTAATATAAAGATGCATGATTTCATTTCATCACAAACAATTTACAATTATTGTTCTTATAGAGTGTTGATATTAACTTTAAAGCCTTGATAAATGCATTGGCTTAATACTATTGGCCACAATTGGTTTTTTTGTCACAGATGATAACCTGATTGCTAAGGCAGTTTATTAGTGCTAGAATGGAATTCAAAAGAAGAAAGTATTTCATTAGCAAAGTTGATAGATGAGTACAGGACTCATATTCTAGAGCAACATGAAACTTCAATAGCAAATGTCGAAGTAAATACTAAAAGAAAGTTTTCAAGTATACCCGTACATCGGTATACCTGTAATTTGTAAGCGTTGATTTTAACTTGAAAACTTCATAAATAGCAAATATAGTTGCAAACTTCATATGGCAATAAGTTTACTAAAGGATCATATTATGCTAATTGTGTGCCGGACAAGTGTGCCTGCCTTGTAACTGAATTTTCCTTTAAGGGAATGTTAGTTTCTGCGTCCTCAATCTGAAGGTAACCGTCCTGGCCCATGCTAGCTTCCTCTGACCCAATTGTGTCCACTTCATCTTCATCTTGATCTTCATAAGGGTTAAGGTATATGTTTTCGAACTCTTCGTCTGTCAAATCAGAAAACTGATTCAGCCCCACCCGGAAAGTGGTGAGGACCTTGTTCGTCTCCTCAATATACTTCAGCATGTCCGTGAAAATCTTGAACCTAAAGAGCTTCTCCTCATTGGAGTCATAGATCTTGTTGTGTTTGGTCATCCATGACTCAAAGAGTTCCATTTGCTTGTCCATGGACTTCAAGTCCTCTGGTGAATACCCAACATCGACCTTGTCCAAGGACTTCAAGGTCCTCTGGTGAATACCTGACATCAAAGAAATTGCGACCATTTGAAAATGAGTGTATATGTATATCAATTATACATTTATTTTACCCAACCAAATCTAACCAAGTTGAAGTACAGAGAATTAAGAATTACCGCATGAGCCAAAATCAGCAAACTCATTCAGCCCCAGGCGGCATCGGGTGAGGACCTTGTTGCCACCTGACAAAGACACAAACAATAAGCAAAGGGAATGTGCGTAGTGTATATGCAACTAGAAAAGTTCACCCAAATTTCAAATTCACCCAATTCTAAGTTAAGCATAGGTTACTCAATAGTTTAACAACCATGAATTCTAGCCCTAACCAACATCCCCACCTACAAGGAGCACCAACACAACTATTGGGCTGATAATCTCTATCCCTTGTTCAAACTTGTACTAGAAATACTAATCATACATCTCATAACATTGATAACAATATAAAGTAAGACATTATTTAATAGGAAAAGTATAAGTAACCAATATTTTTTCTAACCAATAAATCGGCCAAAGAAAAATAGAATATCTGAAACTATTGTTTATAAAACGTCCATAATGAAAGAAATAGAACATCCGAAACCTAAAAGAAATAGAACATCCTAAACTTATAGACAGACCATTTGAAACCTAAAGAAATAGAACATCCAATATAAATAGTTGGCTGATTGGCTGAATTTTTATTGTTTATATGGTTGTATTTAATAAGAATATTGACATTATAATCAAACGAGAGCTTTGAGATTCTATACTTCCGTAGATAATAACTGTACCTCCTGGCATGACAGCAATACATGCCGCTCTATTTCCATACAGATTGTGACTTACCTAGCAACAGGGAAATAGTGCTGATTAAAACCTTTCACTTTGATTAAAAATTGGAGTAAACACTCTTTCCTATTCCGAACTTTTTTTGTTTTGGACACGACATCCTTAATAAATCAAAACTTCTAGAGTGGTCCTTAAGCAATTAAAAAATGGGACAAATCAACCTTAAAAATAAATTACAATGTAATGTATTAGGATTAATTTGTCCTATTTTTTAACTGATTAAGGACCGCTCTGGTGGTCTCAATTCATTCAAGGGCGTCAAGTACAAAGCAAAATAGCTCAGAAACGGAGAAGGGTGTTTACTCTAAAAAAGTAAAAATTGAATGCCAATAATTGAAATTCACCTTGAGGCTTTCAAGGACGCTGGTCGGCAGAGGACGAGGCATGCATGCAGGTAACAGTGCGGGACTGGTTGAGGCGCGTGGCCAGGAATGGCTTCAGGATCATGGAGGAGGATAGTGCTGTCGACGCCATTGGTGAGTGTAAGATTAGTGTTTTGTTTTTGGGAGTTTTCAATTTCAAGTGTTTATAATGGCCCTCAATGTTTTCTTGCAGGCCACGGCTTATTTATTTGGACTCCCCTTTTTTGAAATTTTTCGAAAATGTTATAATTAAAAATTTGCCCCTTTAGTTTCTTGTTTTACAATTCCTCCACCCTTTAGTAGTTTTTTTTTTATTAAAAAAAGCTCTCGTATGCTACTCGAATTTTAGGAAGCTCATGCTATATACTATAGATCTCGTTACTGTTTGAAATTATCGGTACGCTAATCTATTTCTTCTCATTTAATATATATAATTGAGAGCTGAATCTCTTTTTATTTAGTGTTTATAGATATTATGGTTAGTTGCACACAAGATGTTTGATGAAATGCCCAATAGAAAAGCCTCCTATTGAATGGAATGAATGATTTGACTTTGGTATTTGAGTTTTCATTTTTAATTTCTAGCTTCTGATGGATAAATGAAATTGGATCTCATAAGCAAGAAAAAGAAAATATTATGTTTCTGGCCACTGCATGAATTAAGTTAATTACTTGCATACTTGTATCCATGATCTTTGCACTAATTTGCATTTATCTTGCTGGATTTTGTTTGATACTTACTTATCCCAATTTTCTCTTTTCCTTCATGTTTCTCAAGGTGAATTTGTTTCTCTGATTCCAGTAGATTGAGAAGTGCAAGTTAAGGTATGGTGGTGATGTTATGAGTAGCAAACAGAAGAAATGGGTTTGTTCCGTGGCTTTGAAAATGGCGCATGTAATGCTGCTTAATTATAGTTAAAATCATTTGTTTTAGATGAGGTTATAGTAATGGCACTTGAAGCTAGAGCATTTGAAAGCATTCACCCTTCTCGCTTTATCTGCTTCACAATACCGAATCCATCTTGTTCAGATTCGCTGCTCCGAGTTGCTGTGCTTGACTCACATATCCAACCTGCTGATGAGAGCCCTCAAGTTGGTGCCCTGTTAGTTCCTGAAGGCCGTGAAGCGGATTGGATCTTCTCTACCGAATCAGGTCATTCCCAGCTTCTCTACAGTTCTCAGGGGATATCTCGTTTAATTTTGGTAGGAAACCAACCGAAGGAGGGTGGTTCTACATCGCATATTTATCGTCGTGCATCAGAATGTTCATTGCATCAGCAGGGATTTGAGGTTTGGTCGAAGCCTCTTCTCTTGGCTTTATCTCCTAGATCTTTGTTCAAGAATGGCATCCCTGAGATACCCCTTTTGAATTATGAAGATGATTTGATTTCTAGTGTAATAATTCATCAGTGTGTTGGATGTCTTGTTGGTGAGATGTTGGTTGAAGATGTTGAAATTGAAATTGAAAGTGAGAATGGTGTTCATCATAGAGAGTTTCGAAGACGGTTGAGGTTTAAGAGGATGCCTAATTTGATTCAAACAGAGATTCACTTAGTTCCGGAAACAGACCATAGTTGTGATGGTGTAAGCATCAGAGATCTCAAGTTCATGCTTGATCATCGGATTTTGGTGCACCCTTACTTGGCTCCAATGGTGGCTAGTCTTTCATTGATCGCCGAAAACATAGCAAGGCGAATTCAAAGTGGGTTTAAACCAAATGCTTTATGCCTTGGGGTTGGAGGTGGAGCTTTACTTACTTTCTTGACAACTCAATTGGGTTTCGAGGTCACGGGTGTGGAAAGCGATGGCGAAGTTTTGAAGGTGGCAAAGCACTATTTTGGATTGGAAGCTGATGAATCTATTCAAGTTGTTGTTGGAGATGGAATTGAATTTATGAAGAAGATTTCATACCACAAAAAGAGGCACACTTTTGCTAGTTCTGAGCATAATAATAATGGTTTTGATCACTTATCAGATCCCAATATCAGCCATGATTTTGATGTTATTATGGTGGATTTAGATTCAAGTGATATACGAAACGGTACTAGTTCGCCGCCATTGGAATTTGTCAGAAGGGATGTTCTTCTTGCTGCTAAATCGCTTCTGTCCGAAAACGGAATCCTTGTTATTAATGTCATTCCTCTGAGCAAATCCTTCTATGATTCCCTGGTAAACCATTTGCAGCAAGTTTTCTGTGAACTGCACAAGATAGATGTGAGAAATGGTGAGAATTTTGTTCTTATTGCTGCTGTCTCTCCTCAGATTTTTCCTGTTGCGGATCATTGCAAAAGCTCATTTTTCATGCAATTGAAATCAGTGATTCCAGAATCATGCATAAATTCCATAAGCAAGATATGATGATGTCTTAGTTGTTTTGATGTAAACATCTCTTGATTATTTTCAGCAGTAACTCAATTATCCTCTGTTCCAAGGTCTTGAAATCCTTGTTCAAAGATGCCATCATTTTACAAGTAATCCCCTAATATCAATAAATAATGTATATATATATATATATATATATATATATATATATATGAATACAATCATGTTACATGTACACCTCTTTTCTTTAACCAAGTCAAAAGTGAATTTTTCTCACTCTCACCCCACACGCACGAACAAATATTACATACAATTATAAAATAGTGTACATAAAAACATGTTTTAAAATCTGTTCATGTCAATTATAAAAACATGTTCGTTGTACATAAAAATTTATATTCGTACAGTGCACGCATAAACAACTTGGTTGGACTTGGTTGAAAAAAATAGGTGTACGTCTAGAATTATTGATATGCATATACATGTTATATAGTTCATGATGTGATTAAGAATGTTTCATTCTTTCTGCCCACATAAAGGTTGAGAGTAACTAAGAATCCACATCCTCATAATTTTCCTATGAAACTTGAGTCTCAAGACTCAAGAATAGTAGTTTAATTTCCATGTCTAACCTTTGTCTGTCATTCATAAACATGTGCCTTGTTCTCTACCTGCTTGTATTCTTTATGTGACTGAATCACACACATAAAAAAGATTTCTGTTTGACACAACTTTCACTCTAACTCACATGCTTCTTAACACTTGTATGCTGTTTAGCCTTCCATTGTTCACAATCACAGATAATCAGACACATATTATTACTTTGATTTGTTGAAATGAACCTAGATTCTTTGCTTTGTATCTCAATTGTATGAATTTTTTAAAGTTATCTAATTATATATTTTAAATTTTTTTACAGATAATTATGTATTTTAATTAAATGTATTGTTTTTGAAGTACTGATTGTAGATTTAATTTTTAAAAATCCTTATATCAGAATTAATTAATATTGCTACCTTTGCATGCAAAGAAGCAAAATTACTCTCTGAAATTAAACTTGAGAATGTCATCATAGCCAAAAAGAAACCTTTGCCTTGAAAATTAATTAAGGGGACAAGAAGACAAATTTCAGTGTCACTTTAATTTTTTTTTCTCTCTTTTCTTCACCTTCTTATTGTTATTATTTTATTTTATGTGTTTGTTGTATATAATTATAGTATCTTGCAATGCAAACCATGAAATTAAATCTTCACATTGGGACACTCTCAATGGTCATTTTTTTAAGGACAAATTGTAATATAGTATTATGGGAAACACAACAATAGATTAGGCTGCCACTTCATCACTAGCTCATCACTTTTTCAGTAATCCTTATCTGTCAAATTAAATCCCTAACCGTGATAATTTGTAAGAATTTAAATCATCTTATATGTTACTATTCAACATGCATTTTGTTGTGTTCAAGTGCGAGGGACTAGTCCCACATCTTTGAGAGCAAGAAAAAGTACTTACTTGACACCTTAAGGTTTTGAGTTGAATTTGATATCTTCTCATTTCGTGTTCCCTTACTTGGTTCCTCCCTAAAGTCTCTCTCTCCCAGGGTGGCCAACACTTTTAACACTTATATTATTTGAATTTGTCAAATGGTTATATTAGTTCACTCATGATATGTTTAAGAAAGTGTTGAGAGTTTGAATTTTGTCAACAATTAACTCTTAAATTGAGTTTAAATTTATGATAAATTAATCTTTAATATGTTAAATTGAAAAATGCATAATTCTATCATTTTTTATAAAAGTTAATAATAAGAATAACTATTGTTTTGGTACCTAAGATTTTATTCCAAAATTAATTGTCCCTAATTTTTTTTCATTCAAAATAGTCCATAAAGTTTGAAATTGATTTAAAATTATCTTTATAAATTTTATTAAAAAATTAATTAATTGTTGGAGTAATGGAAGTGCTTGAGCATTTTAATAGCACTCTTCCAATAAAATAAAAATATAAAAATATACAGTCAATCAACTTTTGACCTATTCTTCCTATTATCTGAATTAAACAACCATCATTTTGTTTTGTTTTCAATTAATTATGAACATAATTCTTACATAATTAAACTATGATGTAAAATCCTAGCCGGCCCACCAATTAAAAGAAAATAGTTATTAATTAAGATGATGTGATGATTAGTGATCAGTGATCAAGAATAGATCACCAAATCTCTATGAATGTTTTTCTTTTTCTTTTTCCTTTTTTTTTTTTGCCAACTTGAATAATATAATTTTGTTGAGTCTTGATAATGATGTGCTAGCGAAATTTGTTTTATTTATTTATTTATACTTTGATCAACCTCATTAAGAATATATCTAAAAGTTGTACTTTGTCAGTGTCCAATTATTTAAAAGTGTTCATTGCTGAATTATTAATTAACACAGTGCAAATTATGAGTCACAAACTTAGAAAATATCGAAAAGAGAACTTGCTTCCACTCTTATCTTTGCTGAGCATATAACAAAAATTTTCTAACACTAGTAAGTGATGGTAGGGAAAAAAAATTATATTGCTGATGACAGCCAATTAATTGCACAAAGAAATATCTAATTCACATATTTTTGCACTCAATATTACTATGTTATGTATGTAAACTCATATTTTATTTAATTTTTAAATAAGGTGTATTCTATTTCTTCTTTTAAATTTATAAATTCAATTCTCACTATCAATAGTTATAAATAGAAATATTTAGTTCATAAAAAATTCTTGTATTGGATTTCAATTTTTTTTGTAACTCATTTTATTTGTTTTATAAGGTGTATTTTATTTCCTCTTTTGAATTTTTAAATTCAATTCTCACTATCAATACTTATAAATACTCAAAGAAGAAATGACTTAACCCTAAAAGCATATCAAAATTAAATTATAAGTATATGGACTTAATTGAAAGATAAAAAATATACAAATTTAATTAAAAATTTGATGAAACTATAAAGATTAGTAGAATAATTAAACCAAATTTTCTTTTGATAATTTAATTTTGATATACTTTTATTATAAAACAATTTTAATGTATATCTAATTATATAATGTTATATCAATAAATCAATAAAAATAATTATTTTTTATATTTACCAAGTGAATACTCACTAAATAAAGCGGATGTGATAGGACAACTCTGTAAAATGTTTTACCCTATCATTACATTCAAATTAATTTTTTTAATTAAAAACAAAAAGAAAAAAACATATCTCATATCAGTCATATGTGTTGGGCGGTTTAGACTTACATGGAAGCAGGAGAACAAAACAAATGCAAACACAGTTTTGATGATTTGGATTTGGACTCCAAAGTCTAAATTTAGTGATTAGTGACTTGTTACTAGTGATTTGATGATTCTTCCAACCCCACCTATATTGGGGCTTTATCATACTTGCTTTTAAGATAAGAAAGTGACTCAAATGAATCATTCTTTTGAAATTTTTTACACAACTTGGCTAGGATTGATGGATGCATATTATTATTATCAAAGACATTCATTTTGTTATGTTTTAAGAATCAATAAAGATGTTGATCACAATTTAAAAGTTGTATGTTTCAGAAAAACTCTTTTAATATGTAGTATTTGACACAACTCTTGAAAATGAATAACTAAGAAGAGAAGCTGGTTTTAAAAAAGCTGATATATATTCTTCTAAACAGAGATGGAATCTGAGAAGGTTTATAGTTGCAAGTTTATGCTTAAAATCAATTGGTAACACAAAACCATGGGAAAATGGAAACTAGAACAGAGAACAAAATGTAGATTGATGCAGCAAAGAAACTAAGAACAAAAAGGGGAAAAAAAGACATTTCACTATATACATAAGCTTCATTTCAAGATTTTAATCCTACATATTATTTATCAGACAACACAGAGTGGATTTGAGAAAAAGAAGAAATGAAATCATAAGATCAAACTACAAGCAATTCTACTTGGCCTACTACTACTTGGCTGATACCAAGCATATTTACATCAGTTCTTCCTACCCTTACTCCCAAACACTAAAAACACTCATCCTGTTCATCCATATATATATATATATATATATATATATATATATATATCATGAAACCATAACACTATCCTAGCAAACCCTTCATTCCTGGGAAAACCTATAAAAGCCTTATTCTTCATTCTATAGTTACTCTCTATCAGAACAAAGTATATAAGCTCAACTTCAAAACTGGCACGACGTACCAAGCCTCTGCCTC